>ML681967.1:596892-663817 GCA_007922195.1 Podocnemis expansa | reverse complement strand
AAGCATCTGAGGAAGTGGGATTTTCTCCCACAAAAGCTCATGCGAAAAATAAATCTATTAGTCTCAAAGTGCCACACGACTCCTTGGTTTTTTGCTGGCCTAGACTAACACGGCTATCCCTTTGGAAATTTTCACCTGCAGTGCTAAGTCACGTGAGTAGGTCTATTAATTTCAGTACTGCCTGGCATGTCTTTTATGAATAAGTATGGTAGAATCTCATCCTTTATATGTTCCTAAGTGGCTTATTATATATATGTTCATACTGTACTGGAAGATAAGTAGGTACAGTAGAGTGATAGCATATTGCAATACACATATCTCTTTGCAATATGAATAAGTACTAATTCCTTATATTAGTACATTAACCCATAGTTTAAAACAACTTTCTCAATGTCTAAGTGAGCTCTTAGAAAATTATATTTGACTACATTTAAGTTCATCTTTACTGTTCTGTTGGTTTGGCTTTGTGAGTGGCAATGTTGATGCTATGCCTCTTGGCAACATAATTGAGAAATGAATTTAAAAAAACATTCCAAACCAAATAAATGTTGAGTGTGATTTTACAGAGCCAGAAGCAAGGAAGAGTTACTGCAGTGAGACAGCAACGTAAATAACTGAGAATGTGCAAAGGTGGGATAGGATGCTGGCATAGATTGAAATTGTGCGACCCTGAATCAGTATGCAGATATTTGTGAAAGGAGGGACAAAATGTTGTTAATCAGCTACATATTATTGTTCAGATAAGAGAACAAGGCTTAGCATCAAAGTCAAATGGTACTTCAGATGGCCTCCAGCCTAACATTATCATTAGCAACACAAAACAGTAATAAGGACATGAGCCTCAGCAGATGTAAATGTGCTGATATGATGCTGAGTGACACTAAAGTCAGTGAAGTGACAGTGATTTATACCAACTGTCTCCGTGGCTTTTTTCAGCAAAACACTAAGCATGTGCTTAAGACTCATTGGCTATGTCCACACATACATCATTATTTCAAAATAAGTTATTTCGAAATGAGTTATTTCGAAATAAAGTCCTTATTTCGAAATAAGTTAATTCGAATTAAGGGAAAGCCTGCTTTTGAAACAGCTGTTATTTCAAAATAAGGCCGTTTGGACATGTTGTTTCAAAACAGTTGTTTCGAAACACTGGTGTTGTTTCGAAACAACATGTCCAAACAGCGTTATTTCAAAATAACCATTTTGAAATAACAGCCGTTTTGAAATGAATGGGGTTTAAGCTGTTTCAAAATGACAGTTCTTATTTCACAATGACAGAGCCTGTCATTTCGAAATAAGAAAACATCGTGTGGACATTCAGTTTTTTATTTTGGAACAACCAGTGTTGTCTCGAAATAAAAGACTCGTGTGGACAATTGGCTTCAAGTACCTGCTTCAAAACAAATACCTGCTTAAATGCATTCCTAAATCAGAACCTGAAGGTTTTCTAAATTATTTATTTACTTCCTATCACAAAAAGAAATGATTTTAAAATCATGGTCAAAAGCTGTTGAACAGGGTCTATCTAGTTTTTACATTCTTTGTTTATGGCAAACATTATGAGCAGATCCTCACTGGTATAAATTGTGACATGGCTTCACTGAAGAGTGATTTAAATCAGCTGAGGCTCTGGTCCTCTATTTATAAACATTTTGATTCATAACTATACCCGTCACTATGTTTCAACTACTAAATTTGTAAGCAAATTGAATAGGAGATTTCCACAGGTACACATGGACTAATAAAGATACATATATTGCTACAAATACAGGCATACCTATAGTTTACGTATCATTTATCCATATTGTATCCCATCATGCTTCAAATAAGAGGCAGGGCTGTAAACAATATTGACTTAGATGCTTAAATATGGACTTCGGAACCTAATACTAGGCTCTACATTTTGAAAATCTTGGTATGTTAATATACATCTTAATGTGATCTTCAATACAGCAGTTCTAATGACACCTCCATAATAAAGTAGTCATGGTGGGCTGTAAGAACATGGTTCATCTTTAGGAGCCCATGCAGTTCTCCTTTTATCATAGACCTTCCTATTGTTTTATGCCCTTCTGCGCTCAAAAGGATAATAAAAGTCTCTAAGGATTTAATTTTTCAAACTTCTTTAATTCTGATAACATGCCTGTTAAAATACCCTCTGTTCTGAAGACTATTAAAATATGCTACGATCTGCTTCTTGAACAGAAAACAATGGCAATTACTCTTGAACTGGCAGATGATTGGTTTAATTAAGTGATGGAATAATTAATAGGGAGCATTACATTCATGGATTTCAAATTTGAAACATAACTGCTGTAGGGAGAATGGAAGATCCATGTATACTGGAGATAAAGAGTTGCATTATTTATAGGGTTATTAATAATGTGGTCTCGTTACTTGAAAGTTTGCATCTGATTACTTTTCTCTTTAACATCATGCCATAAAGGAAATGGGATTTTTTTAAAGATGCTGTATGATATTTCCTTCCATTAAAATCCATGCCATTCATTTTCCACCTGCACCCCTCAACAAAAAAAAGACATCCACTAACTCAAACCCCCAAAAGCCTATCTCTAAGCAATGCATTCATCCACTAGAATATGTTAAATTTATGCTTGAAATTTTAATGCAAAAAAATTGTTCTCGTTATAAAAGCCATTGATCTGCTTTTAGGTTAATAAAACACTCTAGTTATCCAAGAAGATTCCCATCCTTTTTTTTTTTTTAAAGGTATTCTTATTTCAAGGCAACATAAAGAAATCAGCAGAGCTGCAAGATAGTATTAACTTAATTAAATGATGTTAGTGAGTCTTAGGCCTCGTCTGGGCTGTGGGTTTCTGCACCAGTATAATAGGCTGATGTACCAGCATGTGTGGGAACCCTTCACATAGATGTTCTGTACTGGCTTGTGCTTTTTACTCCAAAGGAATGCATTTATCTATAGGGATTTTCCCCCTCTCCCAACTTCTACCTTAGTTTACCTACATTGGTCCAGAAAAAACTCAGAGTACATCAGTCCATAGTCCGCATATATGGAAGGGGTCTCGAGCATTGATTTCCCTAAGCCCTAACTCAGAAGAGAATGTGAAAACAGCTGGGCCTGAGGCTTAAGACACGTAGCATGTTGTCCACTCTGCCATCAGTCAGCTTTGCTGGCCAGGTACAGAATGAGAGCTGGGGCCCTGATCAGGCCTTCTTCTGCCCCTTTTAAGGTGGTAAACCATGCAAGCTGTTTAATTCTAAAGTGCTCCTTGGATTCAGATGAGCACAAACACCAGGACCCTGAGTGAGGGGTACAAGGAGGGCAATCACTCCTTGCACCCTCTCCACCTCATGCACTTATGAAGCTGATAATCAAAACATGACTCTTACTCTTCAAAATCCTGTACTATATAGATCAATGGTTTTCAAACCATGGGTAGGGAGCCAGTACTGGGTCACAGACCCTTTGGTACTGGGTCATGGCATTCCCTCCTGCCACCACCAAAAAACTGGAATGTGTTGTTCAAAGATGTAACTGTTGGGTCACGGGCATAAAAGATGTTTTTCATGAGAGTCCTGAGGAAAAAAATTTGGAAACCACTGCTATAGCCCTTATTGTCGGGATTGTAATTGTTTTGTGGTGAATATTTTACAGTACATTAACATTCTGATACTTGGTGGAATTGAACTGAAGTCTGTTTATGTGTTTAATTGCATTGAGTTGCGTTATTTTCTTCTGTTTTTTTCTTTTATTTGTGATGTTAGATAACTAGCATTATTCAGAAAGGTTAATATTTTCTATCATACGTATTGCTGATGGGTAATGCTGTATTGCTATAACTGTGAAATAGCAATAGGATGTACATTTATGAATGTAACTCCAGAATTTGAATTAATAAAAACAATGTTGGGCCGGGGACGGGCGGTGGCGGAGGCTGCTGAAATTGAGGCCTTTTCAGCTTCTCTGGCACCTGCCTTCCCTCACCCACACACATGTACACCACTTAACAAATCTTGTTAGGAAAACAGTAAAGCACAGCTCTGGCTTATATTGATTGAAAGGTGCAGATAAGAACTGTCTGCCTCCACAAACTTGAGGGGATTTGGTACTAAGCCAGGCAAGGGTAGAGAAAACCTTAGTGTATCCAAGCTATTCATTTGAAAAAAAAAATGTGTTTGCTTTAAATTTGTCGTTTGGAATGGAAATCAGAAAGGATTAAGGATGCTGTAGGAAATAATATTATTTTCATTTTTCTTAATAGTCTAGGCTTGTGTTCTGCTCTGAAAGCTATATTATCCTGTTTACCCAGCACAGTCATGCATTTTACATGGGAATATGGCTACCTGTGATTGATCTGACTACACATTGGACCATATCCTGTAGATACAGCCTGGGGATGAAGTGCAAACCATAAATTCAGAACCAGTTGTGTGCCATTCCCTTGCATCCTCCACATTATCTCAGTGGGAAGGTGCTCTGGCTATTCCTAAATGGGGGATCCTGAACTGTTGTAGCTGAGGGAATTTTGACCAGCACCATGTTGTCTGTCTGCTAGAAACTGGTGTAGCAAGAATCTGAGCCACAAGGCCTGTGACTTCATATTTCCTGTGGCAGTGATGTGTCTATCATGAACTCTGTTGTGTGATAATTTCAGTAAGGAATAAATTTGAGGTGTGAAAACCACACAGTAATTTTTTTCCCTTTCACTTTTCATCAGCCCACATGCAAAGTGAAAATACATATCTCTGTTTATTATTCATACAGTATACCAATAGATTACATAAACAAACTCCTAAGTGTTTGGCTGTCTTCCACTCAACTTATTATCCCAGAGACAGAAGAAAAATGCCTGTTATTAACAGGTAATAA
This sequence comes from Podocnemis expansa, assembly GCA_007922195.1. Taxonomy (NCBI): domain Eukaryota; kingdom Metazoa; phylum Chordata; order Testudines; family Podocnemididae; genus Podocnemis; species Podocnemis expansa. Next base: position 658,965 of record ML681967.1, on the reverse strand, counting down.
TTCAGTATAAAGTCATGAAAAGGAGAGTGACAGGTTTATTCTTTTTTAGAACAGTTTTGAGATAGGCAGAATTCCTAGCGTATGGGTGTGTGAATGCTATTGAAGTAAATGAATTGTGTGCTGTGAGCCAGACTTTCTACTGCTTTAAACCTTCTCTAATCATTTAAACCCATGCAAAGTGATTATAAAATGCTCTATTTCTGATTTTGTGGCATGCCCCAACAACTTTGTACTCCTATTGCACAAATACAGATTATGAGAGGCACTGGCAAAGCAAGCCTTGTGCAGCACTATTGGGAATACGAACTATAAAGTGGTCCCTTTAGCCATAAGTCACCAGCTCATGGCCCAAATTTCAAATCATGGATTTGATGTATGTGAAACAGATATTTAGAAAACAGGGTGTTTGTTCAGACAATTCATCAAAGCATAACAGTAAAGCTTCTAATTATTAATGCTGTGGCACCAGAGCATAGTAATGCAAACTGATCAATGCCTTAGAAAAACGTCAATCAAATTCTCAAAAAGCAGCATTGCCTGGGAAATATTATGGAACATTCAACTATATTTTATGAAAGATATTTCACTTGCCATGAAACTTTTAAAAGTGAGCAATCTGTTGGTTTGAGACCATAGGTCCTGAAAAATCTTTCTGTTCAGCTAGGTCATCCCAAACTATTTTATCAGGAATAGTCTTGGGGTTTTAAGAATATTTTGCTTTTATCATTAGGAAATACGTGAAAGTTACTGCCACTTCATGTAACTGAGTACAAACCTGACTCTCTGGCTGTGTTCACACACGGGGTTATTTCGATACGGTTGTTTCGAAACAACTTGTATCAAAATAACACCTTATTTCGAAATAACTTAATTCAAATTAACAGTTTGTTAATTCGAATTAAGGAAAAAAGCTCAAAGCGAAATAGCAGGTTCAGGCAACAGTTATTTTGAAACAAGTCACCATTGTTTCGAAACAACATGTTCGCACGGCATTGTTTCGAAACAATCGTTTCGAAACAACGTTGTTTCGTCCCTGCATGGGGTTTAACTTGTTTCGAAACAACGCCGTTGTTGCAAAACAACGGTTCCCGTTGTTTTGAAACAACCGTGCGTTGTGCGTATTTCTTATTTCGAAACAACCTCTGTTGTTTCGAAATAAGAGTGCTGTGTGAACACTCTGTGAGAGAAGCAATCCCCACATAGCACATGTAAAATTTAACTAGCTATAAAATTAGATGAACATGTAAGAAGTCTTGAAAAGTTAAGAATAAAAAAAAAAAAAAAAGCAGCCACACAGGCTCATGTTCATAATTCTAGTTAATAGTTTAGCATATCTTTTAAGAGTATCTCGTATCTTTTTAGTACGTACTAGTAACTGAGAGAGAGTTTAAAGATTTGTCAATAAAGTACCTACATTCTATTTTCCAGTCAATGTGTGTGAATATTGTTTATTATAACATCATTGCCTGGTGTATTGCCCCTTAACTGATATGCTAGCACTCCATATAGATCCAAACATTTGTTTTGTTTATTCTAGACAAAATGATATTGCTGTTAGGAACTGTGTCTAGTGTGACTTGTTTGGTCTTCTGAATTACGTTTACCATTTTGATTGTCCTTTCCTAATGTGTTTTCCTATACTCAGTAACTCAGTTAGTGTGCTCTCTCAATTTGTTTTGAAGGCTATTCCTCCACAGCCAGCTCATAGCCTGGAGCAGGATTCACAGGGAAATGAGGGAGTCACCAACAGGTAGAGAGAGTTGTCCATGATGTACTCTGTACTACCACATGAAGAGCTGACTCTACCATTCACAGAGTTGATACCCTATTCTACAAGACATTCCCTCACTCACTCAGGTCTTGGGTGACAGACCTCTGATCACTTACAGACAGCTCTCCAACCTCAAACAGATACTCACCAGCAACTACAGAGCTAACAACAGAAAGAAACCACATTGCCAAATTTGCCCACATATTTGCACAAGAGACACCATCACAGGACCTAATCAAGCCAGCTACTCCATCAAAAGCCCATTTGCCTGCTCATCCACCGATGCTATCATGTGACAGAAATGCACCCCCTCCCCTTAGGTCAGTCACTGTGTGAGAGAATAAGTGGACACAAATCTGACATCAGAAATTGAACATTCAAAAACAAATAGGGAAAGACTTCAATCTTCCTGACCATTTCATTAATGACATGTTAATAGCTGTACTCAGGCAAATGAATAACAAGTCACAGCTCCAAAGAGAAACTGCAGAATTGGAATTCATGTGTAGATTTGACACCATCACCTTGGCACTGAATAGAGACTATGGATTTTTTCCCCATTATAACAGGTTAACTTTGCTCTCCTTCTCCTCCCCCCGCTGCACTTCCCTGCTAATTGCAATACCCCACTCTTTGAATCCCAACAGCTGCTTTGATTTGCTGTAACTGTCTCACCTGATCCTATGACTTATACTCCCCTGCATTTGTTTTGCTCCCATCCTGTAAGTTCCCCATCTACAAGAATCTGATAAAGTGGGATTTTTCTCCCACAAAAGCTCATGTGATAGATAAATAAAAATGTTAGTCCATTAAGTGCCACCAGACTCCTTGTTTGTCTTCAACTTAATAGACCCATAGACTATAAGTTTGAGTCTACCAAGGTCACAGCCACGAAAATCATGTCACATACCACAAAAATCTGTCACCAGAGCCTGGCAACCCAGAAGATAAGAAGAGTCATTTTAATAAATTCTTTCAATAACCAAGTTTTTTGAGAGCCACAATAGGTGTAACTTCCTGGTAGAGAGTTGAGGGAGCTGGGCCACAGCATCTCCTGAAGGGTCCTTGATGGGTGGGGCGAGCCCAGAACCAGGAGCAGGGTCCCCTGGTGATGGGAGGGCAGAGCCAGGAGTTGACTACTCTCAGGGTCCCATAGTGGCAGTGGGGCCTAGAGCCAGGATCAGGCTGCCTATAGGGTCCCCTGATGGTGGTGGTGGGGCACCAGGAACTCAGAGCCACAAGGATGCAGCCAAAGAGCCACACGTGGCTCGTGAGCCGCTGGTTGCAGACCCCTGGTCTACCCTATGAAACCTGATCTTTTGGCCGCCCAGTTCAGAAGGCAGAGCCGATAGTGCCTACTTGACTGGTGCCCAGCTGTGAAGGCAGCTCTGCCAACAGCAGCAGCGTAGACAATAGGGTGGCTACACCACAATCCCCAATAGGCTTGTGGCTCCCTTTTAGGTCAGGGCCCCAGTTTACTAAATGCTAAAGAGAAATCGCACATATTTCATGGGTTGATGGGATTTCACTGTGATTTAAGGATAGCGATAACTATATGGCCAGAAGGGATCATAGTTATCTTCTAATCTGACCTCTGCATAACTCAGACCAAAGAACTTCCCTGACTCGATCCTTGGTTCACTTATAGCAGATCTTTTTGAAAATCTTTGATATAATAATTACCAGTGACGGAGAATCCACCCCAACGCTTGTAAGTTTTTCCAACGATTAATGCTACTCATTCTGAAACAATTGTCCCTTATTTTTAGTCTGAATTTGTCTACTTTCAACTTCAAATCAGAAATTTTATCAGACTTTTGGCTGCTAGATTGAAAAGCCCTGTTATCACATTTCTGTTCACAGTGTAGGTATTTATAGAATGTATTCAATTCACTCTTTAACCTTCACCTCCTTAAGTTAAGCAGATGTAGCTCCTTCAGGCTCACTGTACTGTATACTTTTTCAAACCTTTAATCGCTCTTGTGACGCTTCTCGAAACTCTCTCCAATTTATCAATACTTTTAGCCACAAGAGAGGTTGTTTGAATTGCTATCACCTTCTCAGTGACCTTGGAGGAAAAAGGATTTATATCTGATGAACATTTTGCAGATCTATGGAAGAGTGGTTATTTTTGTCCATAGACCATTTAACAACTGCTATTCAATGATAATAAGAAGCCTAGTTTTCAAAAGAAAAAAATGAACAAGGAAGGTACTAGTAATGACTGGACTACAAATACGGCAGCTCTTCAACAGCAAAAAAGACCACAAATCCAAGGAGCAGATGGTTCAGCACATTAAAAATCCCCCAATTGTTTGCAAAGAAAACTCATCTAAAGTGAGAGTAATGAAACATGAACAATTAATTAAAGCCAGAGGAAACTGAGAGAGACCACTGAAGGACGCAGCAGCCATCTCGCTCTCTCCCACATATCACCAAAATACTTAAGTGGAATGACAAAAAATGTAATGGAGATAGTGCTGCTTGTGACATTCCCCTCTGCAAGCTGGACTGGTGAATCTCTGTGTCCCCCCACCAGTTCCCCCATTCCTGGAGACCATCTTCCTCTGCTTTGCTGTGACACAGCTCCTCTCCTGGGCAGTTCACACACAGCCATCAGCAAGCAAGTTGCCCCTTATGTGGTGAGTGAGTCATCTACTCTAGTTGTCCACTCATTGGATTAGTATGACCCCAGTCAATTCCCCCAATCCCAGATGCAACCCTAGGAACTACTGTCTTATAAGGTTCAGTGCTGCCCACTACATCCTGAAAGCTTCTTAGTTCATCATCTTATCAAATAAATTTATATGCATCAGCATTGTCACTTTAAATGAAGTCTGTACACACCCAAAATACATGCACTACTTTAGGTAAAACAAACAAATGAATTAAGTACAGAAAGATTTTAAATGATTCTAAGTCAGAAGAAAGCAGGTCAGAGTTGATCCAAATTAAGTTAAATGCAAATGACATTTGAAACTGAGCTTAATATTGTCAGCAACCTTGCAGTCTTAGCTTATTCTCACCACAGGCTGGCTGGGCTTCCTCCAACCAGGCCCTGACATTGTGATCAACACATCACGTGCTCAATGTTGTTTGTAGATGGGATGGAAGAGAGAGCAAGCAGTAAAAATGCAGCCACTTTTCAACATGTTCCTTTACCATCCTCTTCAAGGTGTGGTGACAATGTACATGGCCTCCTCAGTGGCTATGTCTACACTGTGGACTTAAGGAGGCTTAAGTCAACTTAAACAAAGCCCTGGCCACATTTGAAGTTTATTAACTTGACGTAAGGGCTTTCTTAAGTTGACTTAATAACTCCTGCCCTTAAAATCAACTTTAAGGGCTAAGTCAACTTTATTAAGTCAACTTAATCAGTGAGGCCATTTAAAGTGACTTTATAAAGTCGACTTAATGCAATGTGGCCTCACTAAGTTGAATTAATAAGGGCTACTTGAAGGTGACTTTAATTAGACATTATTAAGTCAACTTAACTGAACCCTGTAGTGTAGACATAGCCAGTCTGAGTCAGAGAATGGTGCCTTGTCAATGCTTAGGCTAGTCCAGTGCTCCTAGAAGAGCTGGTTTGTTTTATGCATGCCTTTAGTGAGATGTGAACTGCCATCAGTTCTGTGGTGGGTTGCCTAGATCAGTCTCAAGCCATGTGGCACACGTGAAAGTATTACACAGCAAAAGCTCATAACCATGCACATGATGGTGCAATAAACATATTACTCTAGCGATAATGTTTAGTAGTCCATGAGCATTACAAAAACATCTTATATGACATACTTTGTATTGAACAAGAAACAATTACAATGTATGGGTGAACATAAAAGCTACAAAATCACAACATAAGGGAGCACATGGGGGGGGGGCAGTGAGTCACAGTGCTACAGGGAGAGGTATGTTGCTCTGTTAGCCCATAATTAGAAAAGGCTTGATAATCAAATCCGGTCCTCTTAAGCATATGCCCATAAAACATCATTATGATTCTCCTAGATCTATGAGCCATTTGTCTGTCTGAGTACCTCAGAATGCTAGGGGTACTTACAGAGCCAAGAGAATGGTTCAATTATCCTCATATTGCTTGTAAATATCTGCAAGCAAATGGTGATTTGATCAATTATAGCAATCTTTGTTATTATAAGATCTTATATTGTGTTTGTCTGAAGAATAAAGTTTGACCATGTCACTTAGCATTGGGTCATAATGTTCATACACAAGAGAACAATGTGGCTAGAACAGGCACGCTTATCTTTAATGTTTCTTGAACATTGAGCGCTTAGCCTGCAAATCTAACATTCTCGGCCTGGATCTTTTGCATGAAAGCTAATCTCTTCAGCTTAGTTTTACTGGGGGGAAAAAAAAGCCCTTTCAACTGTCTTCACACTTTTACCTTTTATATTCCAATGATAACATTAAGCTTGAACATGCTGACATGGCAGAAAGAGAACTTTTTTTTTTCTTTTTTTTTTTTGCTGGCAGGAGGAGGGGTCCTTTTAGTGCAAGATACTCAAATCCTATCATGATAGCTGCTGTGTGGTGTCATTCAAATAACATCTGAGAGAAAGATGAGTGAGACTCAGAACCTGTTACTTGAGGCGTTAAGGTATAGAAGCTGTATTACCTCTGGCTTGGAATTCAAAACACCAGTGTTAGTGCTGGGTCCTAGAAAGTGATTTCTACAATATTTTGACTTTCATTTAAAAAAGAGAAAACAAAAGTTTCAGTATTTTTTTTCAACAAAATTTAATAATTTTATTAAATAAACAAACCATTTTCTGGTCAATTCGAACCAAGATCAAGCCTTCTTGGATGGTTTCTTATATTATGTGTTGACCTTCTCAGCTTCGTCTCTATTAAAAAAAGTATGAATTAATTAAATGCTGCTCTGATAGCAAATCATGGCTACCTAACATAATAACCCTAATATAAAGATTTCAAAATTAAAGCTAAATGCTATGTCTGATGAGTCTGAGCAGAAGTAATTTCTCATGAATAAAATGACTGACTTCTGCATTTCAACATAATAGAATAATATAGCACATGCATATGTTTATACACACAAATTCAAAGCCAATTGCAGTCAAGGAAACAAATCTCAAGGACTTGCCAAATATGCTTTGGTTTGAGTCCTTAGCACACAAATAGCTTTTACATGTACAGTGAGGTGTAAATCTATTTACAATATGACCCTGTCTACATCTAAAATGAGATGTAAATGGTATTTCATTTCACAGTATTTTAAATAGAAAAATAAATGGAAGGTGTAAATAGGAATTTTAAAGCCTGTGCTGGTAGAAACCCTTCCACTGCTAGTGTTTCATTTTAGCTGCCAACAATGGTTTCTGTCAACTGTCTGCTTTCTACCACGTTAAAGAGAAGGCAGAGGTTAGGTCCAAACAGATGGCTGCTAGCAGACTGCTGGTAGCATTTGGAAGTTAAAAAATTTAGATTCAGCATCTGCAACTTAATACAAATACAACAAAATTGTAGTTTCCTGATCTTGTACAAATAAATTCTAATCTGGAGAAAATGTTTATTTCGATATATTTGTTGTTCTGTAAACATTGCAAAAGTATTAAATAGCCCAAAAAGCTTATGCAGCAAAATGAGCAGTTGGGCAAAAGAACAGGAAGAAAAGAGGAAAATGAAATTCCCAGGAGTCCCACTTGCTTCTGAAGCAGGGGAAAAAAACCTCCAATCTTTCTTGCTCTTACTACCTTCTTCTGTGCTGTCCCTTCTTATTTCCCCCCCTCACTATCCTCTGTAACCGTATCTTCTCCAGACTCAGCAGTTTCACATGGGTATATTAACTCTCTGATACTCAGAATTCTAGCCTTCTCATAGGTAAATTTATCTATCACTCCACTTACTTATGGGCTATCACCTCCAGCTCTTCCTCAGACAATTAGGATTAGCCTATTTTAGCACATGTAATATGGCAAGTTGAATGTGTGTGCTCCACAGAGTCATTAAAATATAGTTACCACCACCAGAGTGTACTTAGTGCCAGATCCAGAGCCTGCTGAAATCAATAAAAAGGCTTCCATTATAATTAATTTCCATCTTCTTTTGTGGATCTGTTACATCACTAGCCGAAACATACAGCTCAATATAACAAATTAAGGGAGAATTTTAGGTCAATCATAAACAGACTCTGCAGAGTGTTTGCATGTTTTTCATTCCTGGATGTATCTAATGCATCATCCATAACATTCTCTGTCACCCTGACCCAATCAGATAGTGGTCAATAGTAGGTCAAACATTCATCCAGAAGCAGAAGCAAGCAGATTTTTAAGTACTTTCAGGTATGAGAGGCAAATGTTTTCCTATTATATCTAAATGAAAACTGAGGAGTTAATGTGAGAAAAATCAGTAATGAGGAAAAAAATATGAGTAAAAATAATTCCATGGTCATCTCCTAGCACTGGAGAAAAACAAAATGTAATTGTTCTTCTGATTTCTTGAGCTTCTTGAAAATAAAATAAAATTGTGTTCACTTACTGAAGAAGAGGTTGTAAAGAGCTCACTGAGTCCCTTATCTGTCTTACATTTGCCAGAATATATAAGGAAAAAAAATCAAAATTGCATTTAACCACTTAGACACAAAAGTAATAGATTAGAGAGCACTCATGCTTAGTCTATAGGCAAAGCTATTTTAGACCCTAAATGTACTGTACCAGAGTACACCAGTAGGCTGTGATTGTCTGGTGTATGTAAATAATTTATGGTTCCAGGCAAGGGCGAATTGATTGGAAAAAGTTTTAAGAGGCCTACGTACACTGACTAGCCAGTCCAAAAAATGTGTAGAAGACTGTAGCTGAGTTTGATAATTAGGTGTTTGGAAGCTTAATCATGATCAAAAGATTCATTCTTCCTGATTTCCCAGAGAGACTTAAGCCAGCCCTTAAACCTCAGTCTGGGATTTGAAAGTCAAGCTGGGGTCTTTTGGCTCCTGTGACATTACTGCAACTATTACAAGAAAAAAATTCAACAGGCCCAGTTTCTGTCCTCTTTTAAACCTGCATGGCCCCATTCTTTTAAATGAGCCAGCATATGTGTAACTGCAGGCAGAATTTGTCTTTCTGCTTGTAGCTATGTTAACAATTCTTCTGATGCATAAGCAAGACCAGACCTTAGCTCATATTGATTCTGCCATGCTAAAAAGTAAACTCTAAGCAGCTGTGACCTTGAATACATATATAAGGAATTCACTCAGCACAAGGCTTTATGGACCATTTAAATCATCAGTGAAGACCCATTTTTAGGATATAAGTAATACAGTACATGTGATGTTGTATGGGTCTGATGCCCAACGTAATTGTTGCCGATTGGGTATAGAACCATCAAGTAAGAAAGCATCATTTTTTGTCATAGGACCTGATCCAAAGCCCATTGAACTCAGTGGGAGTCTTCCCATTGGGTATGTCTACAATGGAGCCTTAGGTCAACTTAACCTTCCTTAAGTCAACCTAAGAAACTCCGCATCTAAATTGGGCTTGTATTAAGTCAACTTTAGCACTTGCTTAAGTCGACTTAATAACTCCTGCCCCTAAGGTTGACTTAAGACTTAAGTCGACTATTTTAAGGGAAGGAGCCAGGGCCTGAGCCTGGGCCCGGTGCCCTGCCCCACCCCAGGGCCCAGTCTGGCCCTAGGGGCCCAACCTGTTCCCAGCCACCGCTGGCAGGAGACTCAGGGCCCGATCTGTCCCGAGCTGCTTGCTGCAGGTGGCAGGGGCTCGGATCCAGCACCTGCCACCACCGGCAAGCAGCCTGGAGCCTCATCTGGCCCCAAGCCTCCTGCTGCAGGCAACAGGGGCTGGATTGGGCTCTGAGCCACTTACCACAGGCAGCAGGAGGCTCGGAGCCGGCTCCTGCTGCCACCGGTAAGCAGCTCGGGCTGGATTGGGGTCCAAGCTGCCTGCTGATGGTGGCAGGAGCAGGCGCAGTTCCCAGAGTAGGGCCCCAGCCTGGAGTATGGCCACTCGTGTAGTCATACCCTTAAGTCAACTTAACAAGGTCAATTTAACGTTCACCTTGCTAAGTTGACTTAACTGAGTCCCCCCTCCCCCCAGTGTAGACATAGCCATTGACTTTAATGAGATTTAGATCAGTGTTCTCAACCACTCTGTCTGGACACATTACTGTGTTGCCATGCAGTTGACAGCGAGTCGGAGAAATGACTGGATTCAGCCTCAGGGAAGTGGTTCCTGTAGGGTCATGATAAGCAGCCAAGCTGTTGCAACCTGCAAAAGGTAGAGAACTACTGCCTATATTGAGCTCTAGTCTATACTGAGGGCAAATGCGGTGGCAGTCGTCCACCAGTTGCACAAGGAACATAAAATTCCTTGTGTAACTAGCAGCGACTTTTAAAGCCGCCGTGACACATTAGGGAAAAGTCAACTGCAAATTGCTTGTGGAGGGCTTTCCCCTTCACCCCCTGGCCACCAAGACTTCCAGGGCCAACTTTAGGGAGCAGTGAGGTGAGTTCATACTCCCCGTTGACCCATCCTGGGAGGGCGAACTGATACTGCTGTCTATGTAGACATACCCTGAGGCAGTTTGCAGGTGAGTTTGCAACCCTATTGTGGTTTAAGTTCCATAAATGATGCCTTGTACTCCCTTTACACTTTGAACTGCCCATCTTTGAACTTCCTTCTTGTCCAAAGCTGTTCTGTCATCTGAAATGGATTCCTGATTTTGATTAATCAGTTTGCACTGTTTTTAATTAGGCCAATGTTAGACCTGAATACTTCCAGTAATTTTTACACTGCTTGCTTTTTTCTGTGGTATTGCTGATTAAATGGTTTTCCAGGGAAATACTTGCTTAGAAGACAGAATGAGGTCAGTGACAAAAGCTTTTAGAAATATTGTGGGTTTAAAAACTAAATTATATTTTTAAACATAAACTAGCAAAATTACTGGATGATATTATTTAAGATGCTTTTCAACACTCTTATCATGGGCTTTTTTATAAAGGTAATTGTTTTGTATGGGATGTTGCTATGGCAATGCTGTGATTGTTTTAAAGATTCTCTGATTAAATTATGCTTATTTCTAGCACACTGTGTATTGTTCAGGGGGGAAATGGGCCTGTATGTAACTATAATCAACATGCAAACTATCAAGAGAATTTTTATGCATTTTAAAAAGTGCTTTTGCAGATTTACATGGCACTTTGTGACAGCTCTTTCAACAGAAGCTAGCTCATTACCAGACAGCCTATTGTTCCCACATGGGGGGGGGGAAATTAAAACCCAAATTATTGTTTTATTTCTTGCTGTTTTTCAGCACCAAGTGTTACAGGCTTTGAAACATTCTTGTATGTGGCAGTTTTTGCCAAAATGAAGTCTTCACTATAAAAATAAAAGTACACATCAACCTTTCTCTCTTCTTTTAGAAACTCTGGAACACAGCCTACTTGCACGCTGCTGCTTTTGCCTATACGAGGTCTAAATCTCATTAAAGGCAATGGAAATACCCCTACTGTATTCAATGGGCTTTGGGTCAGGCCTCAATTTTTTTTATTAGATGGCAAGGTGAGACACCATTGTGACCTGAGAGAGAGATGGCAGTAAATGGTTTGATGGATTTGAGAGGGGGAAGTATTAGGGAATAGACTGATTCCTCAGTGAAGAAAAGAATGTGTGAGAGAGCCTTTGTTAACGTTTTGGGAGTTCATTACTGAAGGAAGAGGTGGGAAAGAAAACCAGGACTCTGTTTCTCATGTTTTTCACTGCAGTGCACAAAGCCAATATGTACTTTCTTTTCTTTAAAACTGGACTGGACTGCGCTGTTTAACTTTCAAACATGCATTGTTACTTACTGATGCTTACAAAAAGGAATTAAACTGAGATATGCAATGGAGGCAGAGTAACAGGCACAGTCCTGGTATTGGTTTTTGGGATATTAAGCAGGGGTGTCAGACATGCAGCCCGCAGGCCAAACGTAGTCTGCGAAACTATTCCGTTTGCCCCGTAACTGCACTCTGCAGGACTACACACCCTCTCTAACAGAGAGAGAGAGAGTGAGTGAGTATAGTCCCACATATCAGCGTGCCATAATGTTGCAAGAGTGTCAGGTCTCATGAGACTGCAGAGTACTGGGTATGCAAGACTATGCTCTATGTTTATGTCTACACTAGGGGCTTAAGTTGACTTAAACCCCCTTAAGCAAAGCCCAGGCCACATTTACAATTTATTAAGTTGACTTAAGTGCTTGCTTAAGTCAGCTTAATAACTCTCATTTTTAAAGTTGACTTGATGCTTAAGTTGACCTTATTAAGTCAATGTAAGCCAGTGTTGCTGGGGAATAGGCTTAATTTGACTTAATTGGCCTCCAGGCCATCTACCATACTGCCAATCAACCAGGAAGTGCCTGCCCTGGCCAATCCTAGGGCAGGATAAAGTCCTGCCCACCCTGCCTCACAGACAGAGCTAGCCAGGCCTCTGGCTGTCTGCAAGCATGGAGGGCAGAGGCAGACGGGCCCCATCCTGGACCCACCAGGAAATCCTGGATCCCCTGGATATTTGGGGGAATGAGGCTGTACACTCCCAGCTCCAGGGCAGCCAGCAGAACTGGGAGGTGTACAGCAGCATTTCCTAGGTGCTGATGGAGAAGGACCACACCCAGGACCCCCAACAAGTCTGAATAAAAGTAAAGGACCTATGGCGGGGCTACAAAAGGGCCTGGGAGGCCATGTGGCGCTCAGGGGTAGCCACCATCAGATGCCCGTATTACAGGGAGCTACACAGCTTCCTGGGCCAGGAGGCTGACACCCAGCCAGCCCATATCATCAAGTCCACTGAACACCGCCCCCCCCCCGCCGATGATGACAATGAGGAGCACTTGGTGGGTGAGAATGTGGCGACCACTCGGTGGGAGGGGGCAGCACTCAGCCAAGGGGCACCATGCTGACCCTGGACACGGCCACCTCAGTGCTCATCTCTGCCCCAATGCCATACCTGGAACCACAGGAGGAGGCTCCCCCTGCTGAGGATGCCGTGGGCAAGGGGACACCACGCTGGACTCCTGGAGCACCTGCCAATAGGTGCTTCCTCCTGGCAGACAGGTGGGAAAGGGACTGCCAGGGGTCCAGGGCTTGGGGACAGGCAGGGTCCTGGGGGGGGGGGCACAAAGTCTCTCCCATGAGGGCACAAGGGGCAGGGGGCTGCGTGATGGGGAGGACCCAGGGCTGAGTGGGGCAGGAGCCTGGTAGGAGATGGGGTGGATGAACTGTAGGTGGGAACACCAAGGCCAGACAGCATGCACCCGACACTGATGGCATGGGGCCTCAGGAGAGACCCCCCCCCCAGGGTGCCTGAGACCTACATCCTGTGCAGTAGAGCACAGGAGAGACTACTAAGGGGTCCCTGGCCCAAAGGACAGGGAGTGGGAAGCAGGGTGATGGGAATGGGGCAGCAGCTGCTGTCAGGCTGCACCCCGCACTAGCTTGTAAGAGGAACTCCTGTTCTTTGCATCTCTCCTGCAGACTCTGTGGCCATGACACCGGCCACTCCCAAGGTGTGCCCAGCCCTGACCAGTATGAGGAGGGCCGTCAGTCCCGGGACGTCATCCTGGAAGACCTACTCCTGCTGGCGAAGCAAGCTGAGGTGGACTTCTAAGCTTGGTGAGAGCAAGAGCAGGAGGAAGAGAATGCCCACCAGAGTCTGGAGCAGGACCTGCTCTGAAACATGGTGTGGCTTATGGAGCACCAGAGTCATGTGCTGTAGCACCTGGCATGGGGCTAGAGCTCTCAGAGGGCAGAGGGTCCCGCTGCCCAGGACCCCAGCAGCAGCCTTCCTTGCTGGTGGCCAGTACTCAGAGTGGCCAGCTGCAGGCCTGGGACCTGCTTGCCTGAGGTCAGTAGTGCCCATCCACCACCCTGACCCCCCTCTCTGTCCCCAAAACCCCCAACCTCTGCAGCTCCCACCACTTCATCCCCCTCTCAACTCTCCCCCCATTCCTTCTGTAAATAAAAAAACCCATGTACACCTTATTCAGTGAATAGTGCATCATTTTACTGTGTTGGGGACAGGGAGACGACGGGTGGGAGGGAGTGGAGGGGCAGGTATGGGTGGGTGATGATGGTGCCTAGCAGGCCCCTCTTGATGGCCCTGAAGACGTGCCTCAGGGCAGCCCCACAGTGAACTTGCTGATCCTGCACTGGTAGGCATCTGGGGTTGCCATCTTTCCTTGGGCTCTGTGTTGCCAGGCATGGTGGGGAGGGTGGCATGGTCATTTTCTTCCTGTTCTATAGGAGTGGCCAGGGGAGGGGAGGGGGGCATTTCTGTGGTGCGCTGTGGGCGAGCTACCCACAATGCACCACTCCTAGGGCAACCTATCAGCTGCCAGTGTGGATGTGGGCAGGCCACTGGCATTTTGAATGTGGACTAAGTCAACTAAACAAGGTCTCCTTTAAGTTGACTTAAAGTAAATCTTGTTAAGTCAACTTAACTGAGCTTGCTAATGGAGACATAGTCTGTTCTTACAGAGAACGAGCCAGGGAGAGAGAGAGAGAGAGAGAGAGAGAGAGTTCACAGAGCACAGTCTCACATACATGGCACTCTGCAATGCCATGGGCGTGCCCTAGTATTTCAAGTTATGGTACATATGGCCCACTTGAGGCAAATCTGGCCTCTCATAGCAAATGAGTTTGATGGCACTGACACTGGGAATGGGGGCAGTCATCCTTAAAGGCACGAACAGTGTACCATACAATGAACATATGACTACAAGACAGACTCTGCAATGCACTCCTTTAAAAGCTTTAAGCAGATGGGATGCTTTTAAAAAAGTATTTAAAAATATTACTTTGTTGAAACGGTTTTATTTCAATTTCTAGGTACAAAAAGTATGACAAAAAAGGCATTTTCATCTCTTTGTTAAAAAAAAATCATGTAAAAAAATTGGTTTTCTGAGCCCCGAAATACCAGGGTGAATACACAAAAGAACTGTGAGTGCAGTTACAGCCTAATATGTATGCACATTCACCACAATAATGATATTTGCATATAAAATAACAAAGTTGGTATTTCTTTTTACATACATAAATGTAATTTGCACATATAATAGCAGTTATTACTGCAGATCACAGCATATGCTTTTACAAGTAGTGCAAGTTTCCCCACTTGAAAATTGGGTGCCAAGGCATTATTAGAACACAAACGTTCATGCACCTATCCATGCATGCCTTCACTTCCCTGTTTTAAATTAAACATGTAATTTCCCCACCACCACGACCTTCAGCGCACATCAACTGGACATGTGTGACAGGATTTCAGATAGTGCTTTTCCACCTGTGAGTGCTCTTAAATAGACTAATATCATGATTTATAATGAATAGAATGTTTCCTCCACTTCAGAACTAAAATCCTAAGTATTAGAAACCAGTTATATGACTATAGCCTGTGGTATTCACTCAGGTAGAACAGCTATAGCTTTGCTAGTTTACAAACTATACAAAAATTGCAGAGTTCCAGGATCCACTACTTTTAGGTGGTCAGCATGCCAAGCCCCCTAAAGATAGAAAACGGAGCTGGACCGCTGTGTTCCAGGGCCCACCATTTAAAAATAGTGGCACTGGAAACAACATTCAGGCTCCATTTTCTATTGTTAGGGGCCAGCTGAACACTGAGCCCCTAAAAAACAGTAGGCCCCAGAACATTGCTCCAGTGCATTCTGGCAGGGCAGGGAGCTGCATCGGGCTGGGAGATTTTTTTTTTTTTAAAGCTCCCACTCTGAGCCTGCTCTGACCAAGCCTGCTTAGAGCCTCTGAGCATGCTCAATCAGAGCGGGCTCCAGGTGGGAGCCTTAGCCTGGGCCAGGGCCGTTCCACATGGTGGCCAGGTAACGGGGCCCCGGGGGGGCCTTCAGGGACAGGTGAGCCAGCCCAGTGGGGAAAGGGCATGGAGGGGTTGGACCAGGGCAGTGGGGGAAGACAGCATGGCATAATGGGGGGGCAGTAGGGAGACTAGGGGTGCAGGAGGGGGTTGGGGAAAGGTTTGGGGGACCATCCATGCGATGAGGACTGGGGGCAGTGAGGGGGGGGTAGGCATTTGGGGAGCAGTAGCTGGGGTGGGGCAGTAGCTTGGGGTGGTGAGTGAAAGGGGCCAGGACCTGTGGGAAGGGGGCCTGGACCTGCATGGGGGGGGTCTAGCAATTTAGGTGGGTTCCAGGGGCTGCCAAATTATACCTTAACCCTTGAAAAAGTGTCCAGGATAACATAAACACCCAGCACACTGCCAAGTGCTGTATAAGTAGAGGCAACTAATTTTAAAGTGCACACACAAATTGGTCTGGTTTTTGCTTGCGCTGCACTCACAAAAGGCTTTCAGGGTGACCTGCTAGCCACACACCCATCAATGGAGGTTTTTAACCAGTGTGTTCAGTTGCTCATTGAGGTCCACATGCAAAATGGTCTGCAAATCCTCAATTAGCCCATCCACAGGGGGGATGGAGGCAGAGCCTCTTCAGCAGCTAAATTTCACTCTGTGCAGAGCTAACAAGGGAGCAGTGCAGTTTCCATTGCAATGCAGACAGACACACCCATACCATTTTTTGAAATGTTTAAAAAAAAAACTGGTCAGTGTGACAATCCATCTTTAAGCATCAATAATACTCAACACATTTAATAAAGAATCTATTGACACTACAGCAATAGATATTTGAAATCCAGAAGAATTTATGGCTATTCTAAAGTACAGTATATCACGGTTCTGGATTTTCTTAAGACGAGTATAGCAAATTTAAGGCATAAATTATTTCACTGGCCTTTTCAAAAAACAATTCTGACTCTTTTTATTGTATACCTAGTAATTCACCATAATTTCCTGATCACGCCCCCTCTTGCTGCTGTAGCTAATCCTGTTTATAATCCTATCTGAGGTCAAGTATAAATTATTGGGGGAGGGCTAATCTGGGGGGGGCACTGCCTGGATTTTAAAGAAACCTCCTTGAAGGTGCAAAAACACCCCCCCCCCATGTGCAAAAAGCCTGGCAAATGTGGGTGGTGGCATGCTTACCTTAACAAAGATGTCTTTGGTGAGTTTAAACAAAAAGGGAAGCTGACAAGAAGTAGAAGGTTGGTCAGATGACTAGGGAGGCATATAATGAAATCGGAAAAGCCAAAGCACAGCTGGAGTTACAACTAGCAAGGGCCATGGAGATAGGGTAGCAATAGGAAAGGGGCTCCTTACAGAATGGGGCGGCAAACCACTGCCATGATGTGGAAAAAGCTGAAATACTCAATGCTGTTTTTTTTTTTTTGGCCCTGTCATCACAAACAAAGCCAGCTTCCAGCTTTCTGTAATGGGGGGGGGGGGGGAGTGAGCAGCTCTCAGTGCTGAAAGAACAGATTTAGGACTACATAGAAAGGCTGGACATAGAGAAATTTATGAAGCTGGGTGAAATGCATCTGAGGGTTCTGGGGGAGTTGGCTGCTGTGCTTGCGGTTCTGTTTACCATTTTCATTGAAAACTCATGCATTTAGGTAATTATTGGAAAAAAAGCAACTATAGTCTCCCTCCTCAAACAAGGGGAGGCGGAAGACCCAGGAAACTACAGACCAGTCAGCCTTACTTCAGTCCCTGGATAAATCATGGAACAGGGGCTTGAGGAATACATTTTGAGGCCTGTGGAAGAGAGGAGGGTGATCAAGACTAGTTACCATAGATTCGCCAAGCCTAAGTCATGTCTAACCAACCTGACTCTGCAGATGTGGGAAAAGCAGTGGACATATACACTTTGACTTCAGCAAAGCTTTTGATACAGTCTGCGATGATGTTCTTGCCAGCAAGTTAAGAAGTACATGTTGTATCAATGGTCTGTGAGATGGCTAGAAAGTTGGCTAGATCATTGGGCTCAATGGGTAATGATCAATGGCTTGATGTCTAGTTGGCAGCCGACATCAAGTGATGCACCCCAGGCATAAGTGCTGGGGCCAGTTTTGTTCAACATCTTCATTAATAAGCTGGAGGATGGGGTAGATTGCACCCACAGCAAGTTTGCAGACGACACCCAACTGTAGGGATTCGGGGTAGGGAATGAGTAGTAGCTACATTGGAGAGTAGAATAGGATACCGAATGGCTTGGATGGATTGGGCCAAAAGAAGGCAGATTGCATCCAACAAGAGCAAGTACAGCATCAGATAAGTGCACTTATGCCGGAAAAATCCCATGTACTTCTACCACCCAGTGAGGCAGCAGTTCTGTAGAAAAGGAGTTACAGCAAACAAGAGGCTGAATATGTCAGCAGTGTGCCCTCGTTGCCAAGAAGACTATTTGCATATTGGGCTATATTAGTAGGAATAATGATTAAGGGAAGTAATTATTTCCTTCTATTCAGCACTGGTGCCCCCCACCCACTACAGAAAGTATATGAATAAATAGGAGTGAATCCAGTGGAGGGCAACAAAAATGATTAGGGCACTGGAGCACATGACTTCCGAGTAGATACTGCAGTAACTGGGCTCATTTAGTCTGTAGAAGAGACGAATGAAGGGGTCTTTTATGGTAGCCTTTACTACCTGAAAGGGAGTTCTGGGGCAGCTGGAACTAGGCTATTCTCAATGGCAGAACTAGGAGCAATGGCCTCAAATTGCAGTAGGGGAGGTCTAGGTTGGATAGTAGGAAAAATGCTTTTCAGTAGGAGCATGGTAAAGCACTGGACTGGGTCTCCTAGGAAGATGGTGGAATCGCCACCCATGGAGGATTTTTAAGGTACAGCTTGACAAAGCCCTGGCTGGGATAATTTAGCTGGGGGTTGGCCTGGCTTTGAGCAGGGTTTGCACTAGATGACCACCTGTGGTCCCTTCCAACCCTCTTTTTATAATTCTGATTTATGTCAGAGGTCCAAGCCTGCTGTCATTGACTTCAGTGGGTGTTTGGCTATTAACTTCAGTGACATGAAGGCTGGGGCCCCGACGGGGACTCGGATAATACAGGACTCAACTAAGTTAAGCAGAAAATTTGAGGCGCAATAGTAAAAAGAGACAGAAGTTCTTATAATAGCACCTTTAGGGCTTCATTGCTCTTCAGTGAGCAGAGTTGTGATTCAGCATTTCATTAGTAAGGTTACTTTTGTCCCAAACTTCTTTTTCTTGCTTTGAATAACCGTCCATGCCACCCATTTTTTTCATCATATTTCATCTATTTAGCTGTAAAATCCACAGGGGCTGAGGTGTTGAATCTGTCAGTTTAGTGGCTTCTGCACATAGTAGGTGTGGTGCATTGGTGCTTGAATAAGGATTGCTGACATCCATGAACCATAAAAAAGATGGATAATGCAAGTGTAGGTGTAGGCTGCTTTTAAGCAGAGTAGTTAAATTTCAGTTAAACCCCATTTAATTCACATGTGTGCAATCAAGAAAGTTCATCTAACACATAAATAATTCACATTCTGACACAAACCAGTTTCTCATAGTTTAGATGTCTTTCTGATGCTAATGTTTCATGCACCTAGCCCACAGGCATTCTCAATACCCTTAAATACCCTCTACTTACTTGTTCTTTACTTATCTAGTGGTGTGCTCTTGATTTTTGTATGAGGTGTCTACTGTATTATACTGTCACAGTTTTATCAGTTTCAGCACACAAAGCCATATGATTAGTTCAGTGACTTCTAAGCGTTTTTTTCAAATTTTAAGAACAGCCAAATTGGATCAGACTAATGGCTCATCTAGGCCACTAGCCTATCTCTGACAATGGCCAATGCCAGATTCTACAGAGGGACTGAACAGAACAGGACAATTTTGAGTGACCTACCCATGATGTGAAGTCCAAGATTCTGGCAGTCAGAGGTTTAGGGACATCTGAAGCATGGGATTGCATCCCAGGCCATCTTAGCTAACAGCTGTTGATGGGCCTATCCTTCATGAATTTCTCTCATTCTTTTTTAATTTTGGTTATACGTTTGGCCTTCACAACATCCCATGCAACGTGCTCCACATCTTGCCTCATTTGAAACTCTTTCCCTCATTGGTTGCCATGGTATTGTAAGTCCAGAAGTCTGTCCCGCATTAACTAATTTTTTCATTATTTATTTATTTGTATTGTAGTAGTGCTTCAGAGTTCAAGGCACAGACCATGACCCCCTTGTCTTAGGCAATGCACAAACACAGCACAAAAAGACACGCTGTGCCCCATGCTACTGTACTGTGTCTTTCTTTTCAGTAAAAAATGCCATTCCTGCTCTTGAAACATTACAGACCATTACTGTTAGCAGTGTGCACAAAATACAAAGAGCATTATGTAGACTGGAATGCCCTAAGTTTCCATTTATAATGGTGCAGATGTCCTGGTTTCTCCACTACACACCATATATATTATTGAGCTAAAAATCTCCTCAGTGACACCATAGGTATGTCCACACATAGTCTTTAAATCAAAATAATGTTGATTATTTTGCTTTAAAGTAGGACAGGTCCACAGTACGTTTCCTTATATTGAGATAAGGAGCTCCCTTAGCTCACAATAAGAAAAGTCGTTTCAACATAATAAAACCTAGTATATACTGAAATGACGGTTAAATCAAAACTGTTATTTCAAAATAATGCTGTGTGGAAGTGTTATTTCAATTTAACTGGTATTTTGATTTAACATTTTTTGCTCTTCTTCTTCCCAGGGTGCTTTCCTTTTTCTGTATATTGGGTGGGGACATGGCCCTTTTAGGGGGGACCATGTTGCCACACCTCCCATGGCACCCCTCTCCTAAATCAAACTAGCAAGGCCTGTCCATGGGCATGCTAGGTCAATTTGATCGTCTAGTGGGGAGCTGTTAAATTGATTTGAGTTCAATCACTTTAATGATTTTTATATCGATTTTATTAAATCACATCAATTTAACCATGTAAGTGTGGACATAGCCATGTCTTTTTTTTTCCAGATAGGTAGTAGAAAAGATTGTAATAATCCAACAACTGGCCAGGGTCAGTCCTACCATAGAGATGACCTAGATGGTCGCCTAGGGCACCAAACATTAAAGGGTGCCTGGGGCCTCCGGGCTGGGGCCAGTGAGCCTATTTTAAATTTCCTGCCCTCCTCCGCCCAGGCACATAGCCCAGAGCAGAGCAAGGCGGGAAATCCGCTGCTCCCCTCTCCTGCAAAGGTAGGTGCTGGCAGGGGGACAAGAGGCTAGGCAGAGTGTGAGAGAGGGTGCACAAAGGGCTGCTTAGCCACCCCCCCCCAGCCCCACCTCTCGGCCGGCCTGCAGGCTGCTGGCCCCCCGCTCAGTCCAGACCTGTACATCACCCCTGCGGTGCAGCCTGCCCCCCCCGTAGGTGGTGGGGGCTAGGAGGAGTGGAAGAGAGAGCCCACCACCTGGCCCATGCAGCCTGGGCCACTGCCAGGAGAGGTGTGGGGGCATCAAAATCACAAGTGCCTAGGGCACCAAAAAACCTTGGGCTGGCCTTGCAAGTGGCCTTTTAATTATTGGTGCCTGTAACTCACATAGGAGATGTAAAGAGGTAATAAATACCTCAAGGTAAAACTTCTGGGCTTCCTAAGGTCCTCTCGCTGACCACCAGCAACACTTGGCCACTGCACACCATGGATCAATGGCCTCTGAAATTCATTGACTTCGGCCTCTTGGTTACTCATTGTTTTTTCTTCAAAATAAAATTGTGACTTTTAATTGTCAAATGTACAAGGTCTCAGTTCTACAGCGCAATTCATAATAATCACAAGAACAGGAACGTAATTAAGTTTTCAAGGCAGACCTACTCAGTGGAGCAAACTTGGGCCTCCAGGCAGACCCCTGGGACAATAGCGCAACCCAAAGGGATTCTGCACTGATGTAGTAATCTGCCATTGCAGAGCAGCTTGCATGACTGGGACCTCGGGGAAGATTAGTCGTTCAAACAGAAAGCAGCTGCCTTTGCTTATAATATTTTTTCTGGATTGTCCCTGTAATTATTTCAGGGTCACATGTGCGTGTCTGTGTTTAAATAAAAGCTCCCTTCTAACCACACTCTTTTCTGGTCCCCATAATCCTGGAGGTGCACCTGCTGCTGCTCAGTGGTATTGCTGCAGGATCAAGAAAGAAAGAAAGAAAGTTAACACAGAAGAGGCAAAGTTGAGATACAAAGTCAAATGTCTTGGAGCACAACAACACAGGAACAACTATGGCAAACATGCAAGGTGGTGCTGCATCTGGAAGTCCTTTTCTAATAAAACTGGGCGCATCCAAGGTAGGGCCCCTGCCTAAGGCGGTAAGTAGGGGTCTTCAGAACGCCAGAGGCTACATGTTGTGAGCACTCAGGGTGCTTACAGGAATGTTATTGTTGAACTAGTTTGTAATAGCAACAGCAACAATCAGGCTATCACCATGCGCTGACAACCCAAACAGTTTGTGTTTAGGGCTTCTAGGCACTTGGGCTGCCTGGATGGCTAGTACACTGTTGTTGCTACTAAGACAAATAATACAGAGTATCTAGATTTCCCTTCCCCTCTGTTTCCCTGTCTGTTAGCCCTCAGTTCCTTATAACAGGCAAAAGACTAAAGAGAAAAAGGTAATGGAATCCAATGTAAGTTCCCATCCTCTTGTGTGCAGTTAGCACTAGCTGCAGCCCCATTAAATTCAGTGGAACAGTTCACAGCTGTTCCAAAGGGAATGCATGCACAATTTACCGTAACAAATCCAAATAGTTCTCCTGTGGTGCTGCTTCCTGGTGGTAGCAATGGTGGAATCGATAACAGAAAGAAAGGATGTAGGTGTTTTACCACTATTTTGCCTGACCTTATTCATCAAACAACACAGCTGTAAAAAACTAAACCAACAACTTTGCCCTCATTGAACTACAGCTTCCACCAGTGAATGTGTATGAGTAATGATTTTTGTGTCTGCTTTTCCTATGGTAGACAAAAATCAACGGTTCAAAAGTCATTGAAAATTAGGTACCTAAGCAGGGCTGGTCCTGCCATAGAGGCAAACTAGGTGATCATCTAGGGTGCCAACAGTTAGGGGGCACCAAGGGCTGGGCTGGGGCAGCTCCGCTCCCCACCCATGGCTGGCAGCACCGGTACTGGGAATTTTGGTGCCTGGGGCACGCTGTAGGAAACAGCTCCAAACGCATGCCCCCCTGAATAAACAAAGAGATGGAGCCACTTCAAGGCACCCAGGGCAAAGCCTTGGTCACCCTACTGTAGTTACGGCCCTGGCACCTGGACACCTGCCCATGGCTGGATTCAAGCAGCGGCACCACTGTGTCAGGGGGGAGACATCTTCTCCCACAAAAGCTCATGCAAAAAATAAATCTGTTAGTCTTAAAGTGCCACACAACTGCTTGTTGTTTTTTTACTGGACTAGACTAACACGGCTATCCCTTTGGAAATTGACAAAAAAGCTTGGGCCAGCCCTGTACCTAAGTATCTTTGCAAATCTAAGCATTAAGAGCATGTCACTTTCAAAATGAGGCTTAGGCTATTAAGTCTCTTTGTCTTTTTTTAAAATTTACCCAGAGCTTTCCTAGCTCTTATATAATTTAGAGCTTTTTCAACTGAAAAAATACCAAATGTAAATCAGGGACATCAGTGGAGCTATGCTAATTTACAATGGCTGAGGATCTTGTCTTCTATCTCTTTATTTATCTACAAGTCGATAAAGCAGCATAATTCATATAATAAGATCTGGAACCAAATTATACTTAATGGAACACAACTTACCAACAAGCTCCATTTTCCAAGCATAGCCACGTGCTCTTACAAAAGCATTCTCCTTCATTACAAAAGTTTTCAATTTTGTGCAGAATCGTCCATATCCACCAGAGCAGCTGATTCTTAATCCTGTGTTGACAGTGCTATCACAGCTACATAGATAGTGAGCAGAATCCCTTGACAAAGGAAGTAAGACAGAGGTATTTCCCTGTACAGCTTTGCACTCTTTGAGGTCCCAATGTTTCTCCTCCCCCCCGTCTACTTTCTGTGCTGATTTTTACTTTGTTAAGTGGCAATATCAATCACACTGTCTCCCAGCAAACCATCAGTTCCAAACTGGTTTCCAGATGAGTTCTGACTCAGCATAGCTCATTCTGTCTTCCATCACAACAGAACAGATTGAGTGAGCCCTCTGCAATGTGGTAACTGAAAATGTATAAGGTCACAGGTTCCTTTGAATTACTCTTGTGATGAAAAATATATCTGTGTTCACCAGCTCCTTTAAAGGAATCTATTACTTTGTTTCTGGCTTTGATCTGCTATGGCAGGTATTGGACTCCAGCTATGGAGGAATTTTATCCCCAAGTAAGTATAGAGAAAAACAAAAAATCTAGAAATCCTGTAATGGTTAGACTTCCAGGTGATTTGCAAAACATAATCCATTGCTTTCTCTCATGATGCCGAAATTTATCAAGAAAAGCATATTGGAGGCAGATGTTCATATGTCATTTAACACAAAGAGAAGCTTTCTTAAAATGTCCTCTAATGTTTTTCTTGAGAGAATGAGAAATCAATGGTGGTATAGTCTGCAGGAAAAGGCTATGGATTGCCTGTAAACTCATACTGTCCTCTGACTTAAATCATTTTCCAAATCAATTATGCAGTTGGTGAGTTTGAAGAAAGAATACTGAAGGTTCTTGAAACCAATTAATCACAAATGAGGGGAATCCAAGGGCAAAATATCCAGCTGGTTGCGTGGATATTTAGCAGCCTAAATTCCACTGGTGGTAATGAAAACTGGCTGAGCAAACACATCACACACAGCACTGAGGCAAAGGAAAATGAGACAAGATGAAAAGCGCTAGAAACTCATGAAGTGGCGAAGATAAAAAGTGAATAGTTAAGATGATCTCAAGACTTCAGCCAAAATACTCAAACTTGGCTGTTCAAAGTTGGGCTTACAAAAATGAACCTGTAGTTCATCCAGTGCTTTCATTTGACCCACACAGGACAGAACAGTCCAATAAAATGGCATTTGGTATCTGTTGCAACCATGTCCTCATGCCAGGAAAGGGCAAAATGTCCACTGTTTTTTTGAGCTTTCAGAGGTCAAAAAAAGATATAGCTCTATATGGCAAGATATGAAACATGGGCTTAATTCTCCTCTCCCTTCTTGTGTGTATAGTAGTACAAGTCAACTGAATTCATTTTTACACTTGTGTACGTGAGGGGGTGAAACAACCTCTCTATTGCACATTGGTCTTTCAACACTGCTGCAAGCAGCAGATGATGAGTTTCCACTGCATTACAGAAAATGCATTACAAAATAAATGCACTTCTAATTGCAGTATTTAGTAGGCATGAATCCTGGCTCTAAGAATGGGAGTTTGGAAGCCTTTCATCTCTGCAGTGGAATTCATTACAAGGTGGGCTTCATTGGCTGTACTGTGCAGTATGTTAAGTGATTTTCGATGAACAAGGAGCTTTCTGAAAGTAATTGCTCCTAGGGAGCTTACACATCATAATCTCTTCAACCTGCACTCAAAAATCACTGCAAAATCTCAGGAGGGCTTTTTTCCCATGTACTGAATGGCACAGTAACAGGCCAGAGATAATTACTTAAACCGAAAACCAATTACAGAAGCTACCTTCGGTTGCTCTAGTATGTTCATAGAGAATTTAATGAGAGATATTTATTTAGTGCCTTGTAAGCCATGTAGGCCTTTTGGCTTTGTATGTCATCATCTGCTTAAGCAAATGTAGAACATATGTTAGCCACCATTCTGTTGTTTACATTTTGCTGAGTAAACCCAAGCAGCTGTTTAAATTTTTAAACACATTTTGTTTAGTAGAACCCAAATATGTTATAATGTATTAAAGGGCTAGCTTGTATGTGTAGATATGTAATGTGTTGCCCTGGGTGCCTCGCTGAGAATTAAGTACTAAAACCCAAGAACTAAATTTCTCCTTTCTTTCGGCTACGTACTGCCTCTGAACCTTGCATTGAAATTGCATTGAACTCAATGGCAGTTCTGTCCCAGATCTAGGACTTCAAATATCTACATCAAGAATCAAACTGGCATAAGTGATGGTTCCAAAGATAAGTTCAACATATGCTAACCCCCTGCACTTGATTTTGAGTCTGACTACTCCCCACTTTCCACCAGTCACTTCATAACTCTCACACTTAAAGGGTTAAAAATGTTTTTTTAAATAAAGGTAACACACGGTAGTTTCAAGTCCCTTACTTTCAGGATACAGGTGCTGGAACTAGAGGTGCTGGCTTGCGCTAGTTTCTATCATATACAGGGTTCACAAATTTGGTTCAATGGCTTCAAGCACCCCTGCTTCAGGGTACTATCAATCTCTTTGGGGGATTGTGAAGTGCATAGTAACCACTGTTAAAGAAGGAATATGCTATCTCCAAACAAGATATTGAACAGTTACAGACCTTGACTAACTTAAATAGGTTTTTATTACTGATGTAGTTCAACCAATGCAAAAACCTGTTGTGGACCTGTTTTATACAGGGGCACATTAAACATCAGCAGAAGTAGTCCTAGTTGGGCTTTGCCTGTACCAAACCCTGGAGAAAGACAGGTAGACGAGAGTAGCACCATAGGCTGCTTTCCTCTCTCCATGCTGGCTGCAGTCCCTCTGCGTGACGAATAAGCTTGCAGGCTTATCACTCTTATTACTGTTCCTTTTAATTTCTGCTTAACTAGTTTCCACTCTTTTTGTGTAGTTCCCTTTTTTGAAGGTGAATTTGGTGAGTTTCTTTGGAACCTCCTTCCTCCTACCAACAATGTTAAATTACATCACGGTGGCTAATATTAAGTTGTTAATCTATATTCACCTCTTTGCCAGATCCCATGTCCCATTTTAGGACTCATCGAGAATTGCCTCTGCTCCTGTGGGTTTTAGAACTAGAACAACGGTAGCTAGAAAATATATCTCTGCCTACCATCGTGAGGCACCCAGTCACAAGGAAGCTAGTTGAAATCCCCCATTATTATTACGAGGTTTTGTAGCTACTTTAGTCTCTCTGGGTATGTCCACACTTACACTTTAAATCGAAATAATGATGATTATTTCTATTTAAAGTAGTTCATGTCGACACTAGTTTTCTTTATTTTGAAATGAGGAGCTCAAAATGATGATTAAATCACAATTATTATTTCGAAATAACATAGTGTAGCTGCATTATTTCAATTTAACTGTTATTTTGATTTAACACTTTTTGCCCTTCTCCCTCCCAGGGTGCCTTCCTCTTTCTATAAATTGGGTGGGGGCATGGCCCTTCTTGGGGGGGCCATCTTGCCACACCTCCCATGGTGCTCGTCTCCTAAATCGAACTAGCAAGTCCTGTCCATGGGCATGCTAATTTGATTTGGGTTTCTAAGGGGGGGCATCTTGAATCAATTTAACTTAAATCAATTTAATGATTTTTATTTCAATTCAATTAGATCACTTTAAGTTAAATTGATTTAACAATTTAAGTGTAGAAATAGCCTCTAAGCGTTTCACAATTGCCAGCACCCTGGTCAAGTGATCAGGAGTATATTCCTACTGCTTTACTCTTTTTACTCAAGTATGAAATTTCCATCCAGAGAGATTCTATGATACAGTTTGATGCATTCAAGATTTTTACAGTATTTGCCTCTGTGCTTTCTTTCCCACATAGTGCCACTCCCACAGCACAACCTACTTTGTCATGCCTATATATTTTGTACCCTAGTATTGCTATGTCCTACTGATTATCATTCCACCAAGTTTCTGTGATACCTGCTCTATCAAGGTTCTCATTTAATACCAAGCACTCAAGTTCACCCATCTTATTGTTTAGACTTGTGGTTTTTGTATACAAGCACTAATAAAATTTGTCAATGTTTTGGGTGTCTGCTTCCATGTGATGTAACTGAATAGGACTCCCTTGATTTCATTGAAAACTTCCAGGGGGGTAGCCATCTTAGCATAGTCCTATGGCATTTTTAAAGACTAACAAATTTATTTATTGTGTGCGCATAGAATAGAATGAGAAGGTTGGAAAGGACCTCATGAAATCATCACATCCAACCCCCTGGGGCCTGAACCCAGGACCTTCTGCATAATAGGCAGAGGTGCTCGCTACTAATCCCACTTAAGCAGACACATGAAAGTGAAACTGTAGCATCCCTCCAGCTTTCATCTGGGACACACCACATGATCCATTGTCTACAGCCAAGCCCTAAGATACAACCATATCTGCTCCAATCCCTCAGACAGAGACCAACATCTTCAGGATATCTCTCAAGCATTCTTAAAACTACAGTACTCACCTGGAGTAGTGACAAAACAGATTTTCAGACCCAGAAGAGTACCCATAAATCAACTATTACAGGACACGTCCAACAAAGAAAATAACCAAATGCCTCATCACCAAATGGTCATCACCTATGCCCCCCCCCAAGTCAAACCTTTGAAGCACATCATCAAGGATATACAGTCTATCTTGCAAGATGATTCCTCCTCACTCTCACAAACCTGGGGAGGTAGGCCTCTTCTTGCTTACAGACAGCCCCCCCTCCCACAACCATAAGCAAATAATCATCAGCAACTGCAAAACATACAACAGAAACACTAAGGCAGGCACCTATTCCTGCAACAAATCCCATTGCCAATTCTGCCCACATATCTGCTCAAGTAACACCATCATAGGATGTAACCAAACCAGCTATTCCATTAGGGGCTCATTCACCTGCTCATCTACTAATGTGATATTTGTCATCGTGTCAACAATACACCCCTACCTTATACATTGGCCTAATTGGACTGTCTCTGTGGAAAAGAATAAATAGACATGAATCAGTTATCAAGTATGATAAGCTTCAAAACCCGGAGAGGAACACTTCACCCTCCCTGCATATTCTGGGAAATACTTGACAGTGCTTCAACAGAAACATTTTAAAACCAGTAAGGAGCCCTGTGGCACTTAAAGACTAACAAATCTATTTATCACATGTGCATTTGTGGGTGAAAATCCCACTTTCTCAGACACTTTGAAGAACTGCAACATGAAACTGCAGAGTTGGAATTCATATGCAAATTTGACACCATGAGATTAGGGCTGAACAGGGATTTGGGATGGCTCACTCATTACCAAAGGTGATTTTTTTCCCACTTTTAACATTCTCACCTGTTATTCTACACTGGTTAAATTAAAACAACTTACCAGGTTTCCTCACAGAGACTAAACTGACCTTGTGCCTTACCCTTCTCTTTATTTATTTATTCACATTACAATGCTACAGCTCCCAGTTCATGCATCTGATGAAGTTAGTCCTTAAAAGCACCACATGACTCCTTGTTTGTTTTTCATTTCATGGTTTTTCGTCAGTTTCTGTCTATACTTTATCAACTTCTATCCTCTTCTCTTTACTAAACTATAGAGAATCGCCTTTAGGAAGCCCACCCCTGTGGGATGTTGCTGTCTAAACCATCTGCTCCTCCTTGCCTTTCAGTTTTCTGCCACTTCTTAATTTAGAAACTCTGCTATAACCTTTTTTAATTTTTCATGCTAGCAATCTGGTTCCAGTTTGGTTTAGGTGAAGCCCATCCTTCCTGTATAGTTCCTCCTATAGAATGAAAGAGAGGAGGATGGAGAGGGCCTGTGCTAGACTTATTGATTAATTAGATATACATGACTACTGAGTACTTTCAATTTCTTTTACTTTTGAATGATAAATTGCTACAAAGTAAAACCTTAAAAGTCAGACTTAGACCTGGAGCCTGACTCCATGCCACCTGAAATCGATGTGTTGTCATTGCACTTACATAGGTTAATGTCTCTATTTTTTTACAACAGTCTTGGGGAAACATTCACTTTAAAACACAACCCAGATCCCATTCTGTTCTACCTACAAATACAAGTAAGTATTCCACTGCCATCAGTAGATCCTCTTTGTTGGATTTCAACATGCAGCTCTGAGAGAATTTTGCTCTGATTGCAATTTGGTGGTCATGTGATGCCAATGTACAAGATTGCCATCTCCCTAGATCTAAGGGCTAAGGAAGTGAAAGAAAGTTCTAAGATACTTTGCATTGTATTTAGTCTTGCAATGGTTTAATTTTTCTGTTTAAAATGTGTCTTCAAAAGGGAAAACAGCCCTTGATCAATGAGCTGGGGGAACAGTAGGCAGATAAAAGTTGCACTGATGTAAATTTTTAAAAGCTATAAAGAGTAAGTGAAATACATAGTGAGTGGGTGGCTTTCATTACAGTCTTTTTCTTGCCTCAGTTTGATGAAAAATAAATCTCTCTTTGCAAGCTAGCCATGGTCCAAAGTGACATGAAAAGGTGTCATGGTATTTAAAAAAAAAAAAAGATTAGTAATTAGTTGCCTATGACAGCTTTGAAGCATAACTCTTCCACCTGCCTTTTTAAGATTTTTTTTACAGATGTAAATCAATGCATTTCTAAGAACCCAATAATATACAGCTGACAGGGATGCAACTGATCTTGGGTACCATGACCAGAAGTTGATTGAAAAGCCTTGTATTTATAGCCTTTGGTCCACTATAAAAGTTGGAAGCAACTTCAGTTTTAGCACTGCTTAACTCTAGTAGCATAGATGACTGCAATTCTAGTAGCAAAAGGTTGCTAATGAGGGTTTGTCCACACTGGTGAAACATAAAACCCACAGCAGCGAGTTTAAGGCTGGATCAACAGACTTGGCCTATGAGGCTAAAAATAGCAGTGTAGATGCTGCTGCTGGGGGCTAGAGCCTAAACTATAACACTTACCCATTTCTGTGAGTATGTCTAAACTTGCAAGTTAGTTCGAATTAAGGAGGCTTAATTCAAACTAATTTAGTACCTGTCTACATTAGGCTTTCATTAGTTTGAATTAAGGAATTCCTTAATTCAAACTAATGAAAGCTTAGTTTGAATTAGTAAGAGCTACCGGTTAGTTCGAACTAAACCCTTATTTCGATCATTAGTTTGAACTAAGGGCAGTGTAGACTAGGATTAACCCTTAGTTTGAGTTTAATAAATTTGAATTAAGGGCAGTTGGTTCGAATTAACAATGTGGACTAATTCAATTTAATGTTAAGCCAGATTAGTCCACTTTGTTAATGCGAACTGATAAGTTCGAGTTTAGTTCGACTCAAACTCAAACTTATTAGTTTGAATTAACAAATTCGAACTAACTTTTCCTAGTGTAGACATAGCCAGTGGGTTTCAGAGACTGCTGTCCCCCCTGCCCCCAGGAATATCTATGCTACTATTTTAAGTTCCATTGCAAAAGCCAACATCAGCTGATCTCATCTCTAATGCCTGTCTGGGTTTTTGGGGCCCTCCCTCCCTAAAAAGGGAGCGTTTTTTTTTTTGCTAGATGAGAAAACAAAGGACTTGAGCGCATGTGAGATTTATTCTCTTTATATGGTAGTTTTATGGAAATAATAGATTAATTCCTGATTCCTTTCAATGTATTTTTAATTTATGTGTGTGCTATTGTTTGCAGCTATGTTAAAGCTGAATTAAGAGCAGAAGGCATTCTCTTGTACACACAGACAAGTAGGCTCATACTAGGTCATCCCATTAGCTCTGCTGTACTAGCAAGTACTGCAGCTATTCAGAACCTTGTTACAGTATATTAATCAAAGAAAAAGTAATTGATGGAATGGGTCTGCAGAAGTGTCTCAAGCATCCCTTAGGCTTTCTTGCCCTCACACAGAATTCCTCCTCCCGTCAGGGACACCAATTCTTCACTCTTTTCATCTACAGTACAGAAAACTCTAATTTGTGTCTCAGGCTCCACTGTACAGCATGTAGTATCTGTTCAAATGTTTGTGAACTTGTCACTTGCTCTTGGCTGAATGCTTATTACCACACAGAGTTGCATGCATTCAAGTTTTGGAACCTGCCACTTTCTAGAATCTGTGTGAATTTTCCATGACTTGCTATTAATAATCATATAAGATAAAGATAAGATTAGTGCATCCATTTTTGTAATGATATTGCAAGCCTGAGCTTAGTGCCGGGCAGTGAGAAGTGAGGTGGAATGATGTAAAGAGAATCCCTTCCATGCAGTAAGCCTCAGTAGAGTTTTTCCCCAGGGATGTGCCACTGCTTTAATTTTCTAAATAAATGACATGTTCTTTGATCTGCTCAGCACAATATTCTTCCTATGTAGCCCACACAGAAGCCTTACAACTACCAGAATGTGGTGGTTTATACATTCAGTTAATAGATTTTTCTCCTAGTAGCCCTTGACATGGAACACATAAAAGATTAACTTCACCCTAGTGTAGAGGCCCAGCACCAGACATGTGTCACTTCAGCTCCCTCAGTGAGCCTTAGAGAAGAAACACATGATGATGTTTACTCAATGGAAATGGCCTTAAGTGGTTTGCTAAGCAGAATACGAATGTACAGAGATCAGGAAATTCCCACTGAACTTTCTGTACTCACTAAGAACCTTTATTTCTGTTATTTGGGTTTGTAAATATTTTGATCAACAAAATACAAAAGGAAGAATGAGATGCAAGACCTTTTGCTCTAAAATATTTATTTGTACTGGACCAAAAAGGTGTCGCATTACTTGTATAACAAACAATATTTAGTGACTGCATCATCTTTTTTTAAATGTGAGTTATACATTGTTTCTTATTAAAATAATGAAGCAAAAAGAAACTAACTCGGGGCTTTGGTTTATTCATAATATTTTTTTTTCAATGCAAAGTGAAAAGTGGAGCAGTCATAAGTGAACTGAGATTAAACCCGACAGCTACCCTCAACCCAAATTTCAAGAATCCTTTTAAAAAATTTACACAATATTGTTTAATTCTATATAAAATAATTTACTATTTTAAATATTGTTTAAATATTTTATCTTTCTTTAAAACTATTAAATGTTATATTTAAGTTTGGAATTGATTTTTGGCATAATGACAATTTATTTGTTAAATATTAAAAACCTTCATATTCAGTATAAAAAAGGAGAAAGTAATGTCCCTCTTCCAATAATCCTGTACATGATATAAGAGCTCCAGTGAGTTTTCTAATCTATCCACCAGACAAGTCGTAACTGAGTTGTGGCTCTGTTACTTGAGAGAACGCACTCTACACTGTGTAAGATCATAACAGATCACCACCAACCCACGTGTAAGTTCTAATATTATATACACATATAGTATAGTATTTAATTTCCAACTTGATTCTTAGGGTTCTAAGTGTACTTCCCCCAGCACTTAAATCAGACTATCTTTTAGCACACAAACACATACATATACATATAATACCTACAGTTTGGAAAGAAAATTTTACCTATTTTGCTCAGCCTGAAGTCTGAAAATATAAAACTGTAAGCAGCACTTTCATGTAACAAACAAACAAAGCACTCTGTTGCAATTACTGGTGGCCGTCATCTTTGTATAAGATGGCACTATAGGTATACCAGCTGTCTCAACATTAGGAAATTTTGGACTCATAATTCTTCACTGGTGCATTTCCTTTACGGTTGGCAATGATGAAAGCTGCAGTATAGACAAGCTGCTGGCATTTTACCACCAACCTGTCTAGCCCTATTCTTAATAGGGCAAACATCTGAGATTTAGCTACATTATGGCCTTCATCATTGCCACCACAGGAAGAGCTGCCCCAGAGCAGAACTTTGGTCCTACTTTTCCAAGCGTAGATACAGTCTAACGTGGGACCACAGTGTCAAACTGTAATCCACTTTACATGGGCTACACAACTACCTCACTAATGAACTTCAGTGTTAAATAAAATGTTTCCAATTTACATTCTAAATTGTATCTGATAGGAAGCAGCATACTTTGCCTGAACATTTCTCCCACCATTTTACATGGTGCTAAAAATTGTGTCCACACCCAACAAAATGGTCACCTGAAAATTAATTGCTAAAAATTTTGGCTTAGATACTGTTAAAAGGGACTGGTTAGCTTGGAGTACTGGTAAAGACTATTTAGATAATTAGAAGTAGAGGAGCAAATCTCTTATTAAGAATATATTCCACTAATATTCACTTAACGAAACAAGTGTATTTCAGTGAACCTGTGTTTGTTCTCACTTATTGTGAATAAGCTACTAGGTGAATTTGTTAGTAGGAATGTTTGCTGAATCCACAAATCTTAAGTGATTCTTTTGCTACATAGCTCCAAAGATATGTAGAAGTATTTATACTAGAAGGCTAATTGGCTGTGCCTAGTATCTAGACTCAGGGAATCAAATCCCATGACGTTGGTTACCTCAAATTAACAGCTTAGATTTCAAACCTTGAATGCTCCTGGTCAGCTGCTGATGACCAATCTACAAGTCAAGAAATGTTCACAGGAATTATTCAGTGAATATTTCTGAATAAATACATCTGAAAAAGTATTTCATCATGGACAACTCAAAAGAGATTAACTAATCAGTATAAACTATTTGCTCAGCCCTTTAGAGAAAGTAAGAATGGCCATACTGGGCTAGATCAATGATCTGTCTAGCTCAGTATCTTCTCTTCCGACAGTGGTCAATGCCAGATGCTTCTAAGGGAAAGAACAGAACAGGTAATCACCAAATAATCCATTCTGTCTGCCATTCCAGCCTCTGGCAAAGAGTCATTGATGGATCCATTCTCCATGAACGTATCTAGCTTAAAAAAAAAACTGTTATAGTGTTGGTCTTCACAACATCCACTGGCAAAGAAATCCACAAATTGACTGTGCGTTGTGTGAAAAAATATTTCCTTTTGTTTGTTTTAAACCTACTACCTTTTAATTTCATTTGGTGACACCCCGCAGCCATGTGTTACGAGGAGTAAATAACATTTCCTTATTTACTTTCAGCACACCGATCATGACTTTGTAGATCTCTAGCATATCTCCCCTTAGTCATCTCTTCAAAGCTGAAAAGTCCCAGTCTTATTAATTTCTCCTCCTATGGCGCTGTTCCAAATAATTTTAGTTGCCTTTTTTTACCTTTCCCAGTTCTAATATATCTTTCCTGAGATGGGATGACCAGATCTGCATGCAGTATGCAAGAGATGGGGATAGTACAGATTTTAAAAGAGGAAATATATTTTCTGTTTTATATTCTACCCTTTCCCTAATTCCAAAGAAGCAGCCATGTTACTCTAGTAAAGCAAACAAAGCAAGGACTTTTGTGGCACTTAAAGCCTAACTGGGAGAAAATCGCACTTCGTCAGATGCTTGGGGCGGGGGGGGGGGCTTACAGAATGGTACGACCCAAGTGAGTAAAAGGGGGATGAAACACTTACCTAACACCTTTCAGCTGTATTAATCCTAATCCAGCTAAGAAGGTAATAATCAAACAAGGTTCCCATCCCACTACTCGTTCAGCTGGCTGAGAAGTTATTTGGGTTCCCAATTTAGTCTCCATCTCAGTAAATATCTTCCTCCACAACTTGAATCAATCTGCAGCCTTGTTAGCAATCTCAGAACTGGACTCGGTTCTGATGCCTAGAGAACGCTGCTCCCCGCACCCCACTCCCAGACACTCAGATGATAGCTCAGGCACACTGATAAGACAGAGTGGGGATTCTTTTCACCACCTATTTTGTAGACAGAGGACTTCAGTCTCTTGCACTGCCAGCCCACCACACTCATTTGAAAAAGGTACCATTCCAAGGGAAATTTTCAAAGTTACAAAGTGGAAACTTTAGGCACCCTATTTGTCGACTTATTTGTGCACCTAACACTTTGCTCCTACAATGACTTTCTAAAGAGGAATTCCTATTTAAAGTTTCCTGGTCAATATTTACAATTTACAGCTTATACACAGCCAGAAGTATTTTTCATCATTCACCACTGAGCAAAAAAGTTAACCAGCTTTCTTTCCATAATATATGTTTGTAAACCAACAAAAAGATGATGCTGTATCTAAAAGGCTGTGCATGCATCAGACAAAACATTAATTTTGAACATTTCAGTGGCTCATTTTGCTTTAGATTTGCCATTTATTTTTGAGTTTGTACAAACAGTTATTTTTGCCACATTGAAAAGCAATCAATAAACAAGCTGAAAGTCTCTCCCTAACAAATGAGGATACAGACATTGTGAATCCTGCATTTTCCTTTTAAAAAAGATAGACATCAATATGAAGGCGTTTAACAAAACTTAGCAGTTCAAAAAATATCTTTAGACGAGAGAGAAGGGGAGCGCCAAAATTAAATTCCTTGACAAATAATTTGAAGTGTATTTTAAAAATTCAGTCCCAATTTTTAGTACTGTTAAAATTAGGACCTATGGTTCAGAGCCTGCCCCCATTAAAGATGGCACTGTCCAGTCTGGCAGCCTCTGTTTTTAGGAGCCAAATTTGAGACACTTTGATTTTGATTTTCAAATGACACACTTTTGATTTTCATTATTGCTGAGTTCCCTTTGAAAATCAGGTGTGTTAACCTGGTCCCCACATTCACTAATCATTGGGGACAATGTCAGCCAGTAGAAGTGGGCTCTTCTTATAGTGCTTGTGTCATTTACTGGCTATGGGCCTGTTCCAAAGTCCATTACAGTTAATGAGAATCTTTTTGTTCACAACAGTGGCCTTTGGATTAGTCCATAAGACATGTAAGCAACTGCTCACAAACGGCAGTTGATGACTCAACCCTGCAAAATGAATGCCCTGATTTCATTGAGAGTCTAGGTCCCTCAACATCTCACAGACAGGTGTGAGCCCTGTGGCCATTTTCCTGTTTTTGAACAGGTGACTAAGAACATAGTCATGATAAGGCATGTTTTAAAAGAAAAAAAAAGAAAAAAAGAACATGTACTCAGCAGCTTGCTACATATCATACCTTGGAGGCTCACTGACATTTTGCTGAATTAAGCGAAATCTTTAGAGACGGCCTCTACAAAGTTTGGTGCTGACATTAAAATACCAATTGTACAGATGATTGTGAAGACAGAAAAGGCCATCAAACAGAGACGGTCTACCACAGACGCTGCAAACTTCCATTCATTGCAGATGGCTTCCTCCTCATCCTGGTCTCTGAATCGATTTGCAATATATCGAACCTCCTCCAAAATCTTAGCCAGATCAGGATCACCTTCAGAGGGGTGTCCACTGTGCAGGAGAGTCTCTTCTTCTGTTGGCGAGCAGGTCATCCTCCCACAAATGACCCCAGAATCAGTGGTCGGAGTGCAATGGACCCCTTCCAGCCCCCTGAACCCAATATAGAGCATGTTCCCGTTACTAGATTGTTGTCCACTCACAGTGTTCATATCCACACTTGACAAGCTACACCGACGCTGCTTATGTTGACAGGCAGGGCGCACTTTATCCTCCCCTGGTCTCTTCATCCTCAGGAACCAGGCACACCAGTTCAGGAGGATGATTCTCGTCTGGAAGAAGATGGGGGGGGGTAAAACATTTTGTAAACAGAAAAACTGATTGACATCGATAGTTACTCGTATTGTAGAGCCCTGGAGCTAGCTGCTCTCTGGTCCCTATTTGCTTATCTTGCCCTGTAGCCAAGTGGTGATGTCATAATTGTCCAACAGAGTCTTTCATAGTCCATTGTTCCACTCTCAGTAGCGCTACCAATGGCCGCATAAAGCTGTCAAATAATTACTACTACCATGGGACGGTCTGACAGGCGTCTCATTTGTGTTGACTTTTTTATTACATTACTGTCAGGGCAATGACATGACAACCTTTGCTTTTTTTAAAATGGAAACTACAGATAATGGACTTTTCTTTTATTAGAAAACAATTATTTTCAATTAAACTCGGTTTTGCTTTATAGCAAAGGTAATAGATAAAATAAATGTTAAAAACAGAAATAAGAGTGAAAGTCTAATGCGGCATTGATTTTTGGAGACAGTTGCTAAAAGACACCATACTAACTGGACTGGATTGCTATATTGTATAGAATTTTAATTATAGCCTAATGCAACTCATTTTTATGACAGCTGATTGCAAATTGTACAAAACAGATCTGGAAGCAACACAAGGCAAAGATGGAAAAGAAAAGTCCTTGGCCAAAGCTTCACTCTACTTGCAAATCAAATCAATATGTTTCATGCTATTAGTTTTTGCACTGCTGTTCTCCAGGAAACCTACAAAAACGATGAGTCAATGAGCACTACGGTTCAAAGTCAGGCTTCCAAAATTTAGTTGAGAGTTTCAAAAAGAGAAAAGAAAAAGATCTTGTTTCATTTTCATAGCCATAAAGTCATTTCATTGTATCAAACCACAGGTAACCTGCAATGTAACAATACTGAATTTAGACCATTTATGATGATTTTAGAATGCCACTTAGATAAAGTCCTGGTGACCCTTTGAGGGTACATGTTCTAGCCAAAAACAGATCTTGCATGCCCTTGTCTTTGTACTTCTCCTCCAGTAACATAATTCAGCTCAAAATATAGACCAGCTTTATTAAC
This sequence comes from Podocnemis expansa, assembly GCA_007922195.1. Classification (NCBI taxonomy): domain Eukaryota; kingdom Metazoa; phylum Chordata; order Testudines; family Podocnemididae; genus Podocnemis; species Podocnemis expansa. The sequence continues at coordinate 620,923 of ML681967.1, read as the reverse complement.
TCAAGGCCTGGCCAAAAGCCATTGACTCCTACTGAGTTCAAATGCGCTTTTAATTAGGTCTTTATTGCAAAGTCTTGCTTATTTTGCACAAGTATTGCAATTGATTCTAATTGGCATATTTATACAAACATAGAAATAAATCACTTTTGTATCTCACACTGTATTGGTCCATATGTAATCCGTTCTCATAGACCAGGGCTTGAGTTTCTGCAGCAGAGCTTGGAGCCAGGCTACAAACCCCTGTCGCCATGGTGACCTGGCATCCGTTTTTTGTTGAACCCTGTCATAGACTCATATATTTAACCAGAAGGGACCAATATGATCATCTAGTCTGACCTTCTGCACAACGCAGACTGCACAACGCAGACTGCACAACTTCACCCATCCACTCCTGTAATAAACCTCTAACCTATGACTAAGTTATTAAAGTTCTCAAATCATGATTTAAAGAGTTAAAGATGCAGACAATCCACCAGCAGTTGAGTCATGCCCCATGCTACAGAGGAAAGGGGGGGGGGGAACAGAGCCTTTGCCAATCTGCTCTGGGGAAAAATTCCTTTCTGACCCCAATATGACGATCAGCTAAACCCTGAGCATGTAGGCAAGATACCCAAGAAAGAATTCTCAGAAATTACCAGAACCCAACCCATCCGTCACCCCATCAGAATATCTCCCACCAGGAGCCAAAGACCTGTTTCTGAGGGGATTAATGCATAATCAGTTCTCTTTCAATTTAATTTTCAATGCCACTACTTATCTCTCTAAGTAGGCTCTTTGGGGCAGGGACTAGCTAGTATTTATAAGGTACTATGGAATAGTCTATATAACCTGATCCTGCAGGTTGCAAAATGAAGTATATGCAGATGAGAGCGCCCCAGTCAAACTATGCAGGACTCATAGGGTTATGTCTACACAGTAAATAACCCACAGCTCATCCATCGTAGATGACTCAGGCGTGCAGGCCTTGGACAGCAGAGCTGTAAACCTGGGAAGTAGACATGCAGGCTGGAGATAGACCTTAGGTTCCAGGAGTTCCTGGAGTTCAGGCTGCAGCCAACATGGGCTGGCCACCATTGTTTAACTGCTGTGTAGACATACCTTAGCATCAGCTCATCAATATTCAGTTACTATGCTAGATTCCATGTCTCAACCAAGCAGTACTAGTGCTACAGAAAAAAACATTAGTTTGTAGTATTTCCTCATGAAGATGACATTATACCTCAAGGAGAGTGGAATGTGACAGATGGAGATACTAACTTTTCATCTGTATTTGACACAGTCCCTTGGCTTGATGGTAAAGCAAGTCAGTACACAACTCACTGGAAAACTCAACAGTTCTCGCTTCCACTTTTACATACCGATGGTCGCAGCTGCAATTGTTCACATATAAACCATACTTAAAACTATAGCAGCTAATGTAATGCAATTAAAGCATTCTTATGTGACACAGTACTTTATTCACTACACATCCTCTATGCACTTGCACCTACTTCTCCACTGACATTTTGCAGCAAGTTTGAAAAACACCATGTTTTATTTGTTTTCAACCAGTGTTCTCAGTGCTTTTAGCTGTATTACAGATCCTTTAGATAGAAACAAGATGACTATCTTAAGCTGTGTCTACACTTAGAAGGTTACCTTGAATTAAGTTAATTCAAACTAATTAATTTGAACTAATAATGATTAGTTTGAATTAAGTTAATTCAAATTAACATAGCCACACTGGGAAAACCAATTCAAACTAGCATGTCCATGGACAGGACTTGCCAGTTTGAATTAAGAGGGGGGCACCATGGGAGGTGTGGCAAGATGGCCCCCAAGTAGGGCCATGCCCCCAACCAATTTGTAGAAAAGAGGAAGGCGCCCTGGGGGGAAGAAGGTCAAAAAGTGTTATTTTGAATTAGTAGTTAATTTGAATTAACACAGCTACATTGATTTAATTCGAACTAGTAAATTCAAATTAACCCTTACTTTGAACTTAAGCCAGGTTTTATAATTTCAAAGTAAGCTTTCATTAGTTCGGACTTAGGAATTCCTTAGTTCGAATTAATGAATGCCAATGTAGCCATGCACTAATTTAGTATGAATTAAGCCTCCTTAATTCGAACTAAAAAGTGTAGACATGCCCTTAGTTCTTGCAAGTGTTTCTTCTACTGAAAAACAAGAGGTCCATAAAAGGAAACAGACATGGACATTTTTGCTCAGCTGTGAATTTTCTTTTTGGAAGCAGAAAGAAGTAGTGATGTCATTTGCCACTCTAACACCTCTAATGTAAATATTTATATAGCGAATAAGTAGATATTAATGAACTGGAATCAGACCTTACCCACTTGGGCATTTTCCCCCCATCTGGGTCATGATGGTGATATTGCAGAACAACAACAGTGACGACGACTGAAAGACCAACGATAATCATGGTGCTAGCAAAATACTGAGCTGCAAAAATAAACACATGATCAAGATATATAAAATTATATTGATATACAGTTGTTTCATACATCTATTATTCTCTGCCTGCACACACCAATGCTAACTTAAACAATCATACTCAAATGGAAAACAGCTGATTTACCTTTTAATGTGCTTGAGAGAGATCTTCAACAGCAAAAAGTGTAATGAGGCACCTATCGCTCACTGATTTCTTTTCAATGAAAGTTGGCAACTGTTATGTTCACAGCAAGAGAAGCTAGGTAAAAGCATTGAATATGCTTCTCGTAAGGCTGCAAAAGTAACACGGCATGCTGAACCTTAACACCTGAGAACTATACCAGAGAGCGACAAAACAGACTGCTCCCTAAGAAACCAAGGCAGAACTCTACTCATTTTGCTCTAGACTGGCTCTTTGCAGACTGGCAGCACAAGACCCTTATCTGACACTTCCTGGCAAAGCCCCCTACCCTGGAAGCAAGCCCAGGGAACCCCTTACACATTTAAAGTGATAATGTATAATTTTAATACAGTTTTTACACAACCTAGGTACCTGACTATTCTTGGTGCCTTTGAAAAATCTCCCCCTTCATTATTATTAGCATTATTAGTTAGTTGGTTAATATCAGAGAGAGTAGCTAAGTATTTCTACTTATATTTCACTTGGCAGGTGGAATAATTGTAATAGAAAACACCCCGCCCCATCCAGAGCATGTTTCAATCTACAGTCTTAGAGAGTCCTTGATTGCTGTGTTCCAAGATGCAACAACTTCACGCTCCAAAGGAAATTCTTCAGAACTATTCCCAGCAACTTTCTATTTATTTTGCTCCAGGCCTTCCAGCAGATCAGAGGACTGAAAATATACAGGAAACTGGAGCCAACCCTCTCACCCCACCCCAAACTGCCCCTCTTTATGACCAACTTCACTGGATGCCAACACAGTAACAAGGGGACAATACTTGAGTAGGTGGGAGGCTACTATGATGCTTGAGTAGGCGGGAGGCTTGCCGTGACCAAACCCCTTAACCCTTGTAGGTACACTGCAGTCTCTCCCACCCCCCAAGAGCATGTTTTCTCATCCACATGTCCCTCTAAGACCGCCAGTGCACCTCTGTCCATCTGTGTATCCCAGAAGGTGTTTCACCACCATTCCCACTGTCCTCTCTGTCTTCCTCCACTATACACGCCCCACATCCTTGATTCCCCTCCAAGTCACTGCCGTGCACCATGCAGGATCAGACCTAAACATCTCTAGTCATCTGCAATAAATTCATGCATCATATGCTTTTGAAATTTGCTTTATTTTTGGTTAGGATTTGATTTGATTGCAACTTTGATTTTAAAAAATAAGAGAGCAAGTGAAAGTTAACCTTACCTATTAATGGCACAGAATCTGATGTAGCTGGCATAATTTCTGCCACAAGTAGCATAAAGACAGTGAGAGACAATAAAACTGTTATACCTGAAAGACAAATATGCAGTACAGAATTAGGACAGCAGCTTGTCTGGTAACTGATCGTCACAAAAGAACAGATTTGAAGACATACCCTGTGAAATGTATTCTCACAATCATGCCCTTACACCGGTTTACTGATTGTATTTGGGTTTGTTCTCTTTTGCTACTACTTTAAAAATTCCAATTTTAGAGGGCAGAAATCCTGCCAAACTAGTTTAATATCTTCTAAATTTGTTCTTTCGATACTGCTAATATGAAGCCTTCATGATTAGGTCCCAATTTTGCTGTACTTGTACAAATTTAAGAGTCAGACCTAGTAATTTCTCTCTAGCCTTGTTAAACCTTGCTATACTAATAGAGCACTGTTCAGTTTGCATCACTCTCCAAGGGATTTGATAAAATATGACAAATTAAAATATTCTTTGTTTCATGTTTTGTCATGCCTTTTGAAAATGTCATGAGGTAGTCTCATCATCTTGATATAGCATACAATGTGATGATGCATAAGTTTGGAAGACATGAAGCTAAAAAATACTGTAGCTGATCCCATAAAGTAGAAATTTGCCCCTGGACAATGACTGATGTTATCTCTGAAATCAGCTGTTGATCTCTGAGAGTTGCTTGCTCTAAGCAGTTCTGTTACTAGATTTCTGGATTTTGATTTATGTTGCTCACTGAGCTGCCTCTCTGAACATGGCTCAGCTGTTGTCCTGATGGGAATCTCAGGACTATATTTGCATAGAGGGACCCACAGTCAGCTGGAAAGGCACTTGAAGCACAGCTGTACATCCTAAAATTAGAGGGTAGTCAGATGCCAAATTCTAGGGAGGCTGCTCTGAAATCCAAGAGAAACATACACTAAGCATAAACGTGATACTTGTGCAGGGATGCCTACTCCATATTCTATCTTTTGAACAACCATTTTCATTAAATAGAAATGACTACATTTGTTATACATGCTGTGAAATTTCACAAAATGTTTAGCAGCTAAATATTCACATATCTAAAAGCTTACAGTTTATCTCCTCTCCACAAGCTAATATTTAGCCATCAAGCCACAAAAAGATGATAGCTTTACCACTCAAATATTTAAATACGAGGATCCCAACTTTTTCATGGGAATATAAGGGTGATTCCTGGCTCTTACTATATCACTCCCTAGTAGGAAGACTATAGACTGAAAAATAATGCCATAGTGAAATGTCAAAAGACACATTCTCTACAACATAACCATTAGGCAATGAAATTATTCTTTTTTTTCCTCCAGCAAGTGCCAAACAGAACCCCTATTTGTAATATAAGATTATATATTCCAACAGGTTAGCCATGTTAGTCTAGTTCAGCAAAAGAAACAAAGAGTCTGGTGGCACTTCTAAGGACTAAAAAAATTATTTATTGCTTGGGCTTCTGTGAGAAGAAATCCCACTTCATCAGATGCTCGAAGATGGGGAACTTACAGAATGGGAGCAAAACAAATGTAGGGGAGTGTAAGTCATGGGAGCAGGTCAGCCCTTTACAGCAAATAAAAGCTGTTGTTTGGATTCAAATAGTGTCATACAGCAATTAGTAGCAAAGTTAGTGGGGGGGGGAGAATTATCTGTTGTAATGGGGGGAAAAAAAAACATTGTCGCTACATGGCCCCAAGGGGATGGTGTCAAATCTGTATATGACTGCCAATTCTGCAGTTTCTCTTTGATGCTTTGATTTGTTATTCATTTGCCTGAGTACTGCTAGTAACAGATCAGTAATGGAATGATCAGGAAGACTGAAGTGTTCCCCTGTTGGTTTTTGAATGTTGTTATTTCTGGTGTCAGACTTGTGTCCATTTATTCTTCTGTACAGAGACTGGCTTGTTTGTCCAATGTATAAGGGAGGGGAGGGGAATTTCTGGCACATGATAGAATAAATCACATTAGTGGATGAGCAGGGGAATGGTCCTTTGATGGAGTAGCTGGCTTGATTAGTTTCCCATGATGGTGTCTTTTGTGCAGATACATGGGCGCGGCTGGCAATGTGGTTTGTTGCAGGGATATGTGCCTGCTTTAATGTTTCCGTTGTTAGGTATGTAGTTGCTGGTGAGTATCTATTTAAAGTCGGGGGGGGGGCTATCTGTAAGCAAGAAGCCTGCTGTCAAAGGCCTGAGAAAGTGAGGGATTGGCCTGTAGTATAGGCTTTATAGAATAGGGTCTTGCTTATGTGCTGTAGGGGTTTGATTTGGGGATTGTAGGTGATGACCAGTGGCATTCTGATGTTTTCTTTCTTGGGCTCTTTACAACAGATAATTTTGCTTTCCTCTGTGCCTCATTCTTCCCCACCCACTCCCCGCACCTCCCTGCTAATTGCTGAACTCCACAGTTTGAATCCAAACAACTGCTCTGATTTGCTCTAACAGTCTCACCCAAGCCTATGACTTATACTTTCCTACATTTATTTTGCTCCCATTTTGTAAGTTCCCCTAGCTTCAAGCATCTGATGAAGTGGGAGTTCCTCCCACAAAAGCTCACATGATAAATTTGTTTGTCTTTAAAAGTGCCACCAGACTCCTTGTTTATAAGATCATATAGTCAAATATTGAAATGCTGATGGTACATTTTTGTAACTTCTAGCAACATAATCTATTCATTCACACCTTTGTGTAGATACTAGCATAAATGGTCCCCTAAAAAGATCCAGATACTTTTGATTAGCGGTTGTTGTTCGTCCTTTGAGTTTGAAGATGAGCATGACATCACTAGATGGTTTGGTTTCTGTGAACATGGGAATGGCTGATAATGCCAATTTGGGCTTTGAACTATCTGTGGCACAACTGAACTAGAGATGCCACTATGGCATCTTATTCTTGATCTTATTCTTGCAGAGACATCAGCATGTATCATATCTGCAGATCACTTTTTTTCCAGCGCAGATGATTTTTCTGGGTGCAGGCCAGGAATTTTAATGAAAGAAACTATCAAAGATGTGGTAGAAATGAGAATATTAGTCAAGAAAGATACATGGCGATGCCCCCAGATCACTTCTGGTAACTGACATTAGAACTATGTGGGAGTAACTTAAGTAAACAGCTGGACACTGAGTTTAGACATTTTCAGTGACAAAACCTAGACGATCTTCTGAACTTGCAATAATAAATATTTCAGCACAGTCTATATGAATCAACTTAAAATCCTGTTTTCAATTATTCTACTTGTATACATATATTAGAGTTAAGTAGTCATGTATATAATTTATTTTGAAGATTACAGAATTTGATTTTGTTTGTCACTTTAAATTCAGTTGTTTATTCATATCAATTTTATTTCTATTTGTACTGGAACAACAAAGGTAGCTTGCCAAATACTATTAAAGCAGCCTGCAACTGAAGCTTTTCTTGGGAGGAAGAGGCTTTTCTAAAAATCTTGGAACTGTACTGTAATTAATTCCAGCCATGCAGCCAACTAAAATAGTGGTGAAAGAAAAATTACAATTTAAAAAAAAAAACCCAATATATTTTAATGTGTCTTTTTGGTTTTTGCTTAGCTTTGTCAAAGTAATGGTGTTAAGAACATGGTCTGTGCTCACATGGGCTATGTCTACACTACAAAAGCTAAGCCAACTTTATTAAGTCAACTTAGTGAGTCAACCCTTCTCTTAAGCCAACTTAACAAAGTTGGTTAAGTCGACATAAGAAAGTGTCCTAATAAAAAATGTGTTTGCTTCAGTTGAATTTACTAAGTTGACTTAAGCAGGCATGTGTAATTACACAGAGCTTCTTAAGTCAACTTAGATGGCCACATTGCATTAAGATGACTTAATAAAGTCGACTTAATGTCTAATTTGATTTAAAGAGTGTGAGTTATTAAGTCAACTTTAGGAAGCCCTTAAGTCAACTCAATGAACTCCAAATGTGGCCAGGGCTTCAGTTAAGCCCATAGTGTAGACATACCCCATGGATAGCCCAAGCTACAAACGTTAGAACAAGTCTATCTACCCATGCTGGGAATCATGCCACCCAGTTATATTGTAGATATCCAAAAGTGTCCTCTGCTATGAAAAGTGTGCTGAAAAGAGGGGAAATTCTGGTGTCTTTTGTAAGCAAATCATGTGGTGGAGGGAGCGAATTAGCGAACTACAATTTGCAGACATCTGTATTATGTAGAGAATTTCTATCATTGTATCACAACTCTCAGAAATCTGTAAAATACATTTTCTGTTTTGATATCCTCAAAATGTAACTTGTCCTCATTATTCTGATCAGAACCTTTGTTAAAAATCTCCCTGTTAATTAATAAAATGCAGTTTGTGCTTTGTAGACCCTCTATATAGGCTATAAAAATAATGGCTCAGGAAGTATAGAGAAAGCTATAAATTAACCTTACATCTGACAATCTGATAGCTTTAACAGAGGACATGCAGCTGTTGTAAGATTTATGCTGCTGGCAGTAGTTTGCTTCTGCTCATAGACTGGCTTCAGGATGGATGACACTTCACCAAGCAAAACTGTCCTGAGCAAGATCTTCCGAAAATTCTGGGTCAATGTTGAGAGACCTCAAGGATAAGTTGAGGAAGTTTTTGAAAACATTTCTTCTGGCCTTCCTGAGAGAACTTTTCCTCCTTTGGTTCACCCTAGAAGATCTTCTTTGGCAGACACTCTTCTGACATGCTGGTGAGATGGCTTGCCCCTCTCATCTGGGATTTCATAACTCCTACTAGTAAGAGAAACTAAGTATCTGGTACCTTGTCTTGCCATCTTATCCTCATCAGTTCCCTTGGCCATGTGAAAGTGATTCAGCTTCACAACATGCTGTCTAGATTTCACATTCGTACATCAAATTGGGCAACACTATGGCTTTCTAGACCTTCAGTTTTGTTTGCTGACTAATGCCTCTGCACTTCAACACATTTGCATAGTCTGCCAAAGACCAAACTTGCTTTAAAAATTCTGGCAATGCTTTCATCATTGATGTGAACTGCACGTGACAGTGTACTGCCAAAGTAAGTGAACTTGTCCCATGTCTGGAGGGATGGCCACTCACTGTGATAGCTGACTCTACATAAGGCTTCCTGGTGCAAACTAGTACATCATGCCTGTCTTCTTGCTGCTGATTGCGAGACCAAAATTGTCACCAGCTGAAGAGATGTTGTCCATTCACTGGTGCATGTCCGACAGATTTGGCATTCAGAGACCAGTCATCAGCCAAACAGAAAATCATGAACAGTTACTTCCTGGACCTTCACCTTTGCCCATAGTCTCCTCAGACAGAAAAACCTGTCATCAGTCCAGTATCTGATGCCAATTTTGATGTCCAAGTCACAAAAGGGATCTTTAAGCACGGTCTTTTATTTTTCGTCACTTCAGGACATACCTGGTAAACTGTGACAACTCTACCATCAAAGTCTCCAAGGATGATAAATTTGTCTGTCTTTGGCACTTTTGCAAAAAGAGACCCAAGGTCTTCGCAAAATTTATCCTTCATGTCTGGGATGGTCATGGGGAAAGAGGTGCATAGACACTGAAGACAGTTTTCCCAAACACTGGGAGTCTTATCAGCATGAATCTATCATTCGCACCGTTTGGAAAATTCTTAAGTTTGTTGACTAGCTGGGTTTTGATGGCAAACCCAGAACCAGCCTCATGTCTCTCTTATTTACTACAGCTGCTCCTCAAGAAGGTATAGCTGGCTCCTTTTTCAATGACTTGTCCTCCTTCAACTAAGTGAGGGTTGCCTAGGGCTGCTATCTGGGCGTTACATCCAGCTAGTTCTCTACCAACTAGAGCTGTTCTCTTCAGTCTATCTGCTGTTATGCAGTCCATTAAGGTAAGGACGTTCCAAGCACTGATGGCAAGTGTTGTCACCTTTGTCTTTTTGTGTGATTTTTCATCTACTACAGGGGGATTTGCATCAGCCGCAGTGTGCTAACCACGGTTAAGGTGAAGCAGAAAATGTTTATAGCACCTTTCCTAACCCTGTTCTCATATTACAGAGGTGAGCAGTGTGATCCTAAATAGGACTGTTCAGTCACCCAGGAGGCCACCAAATTCTACTGCTGCTTTGGTTCAATGAAAAGTGACGCTATATCCTGAGCTGCTTATGGGCAGACATGCAATTACAGGTCCCAGTGCATCTGTACCTTGTGCTTCACTGTTCGCCCATAATCCCATGACTTGCGGTGGATAGGTATGAGTATTTTATGTCATAACTAGAGTGTAAATTGGATTTAAGTGAGGTAAAGATGTGCAGTGTCTCCACCACTCTCTCATCCAGGCCTTTCTGAATCTAATGGCATGACAATATTGAGCTATCTGGAGACAAGTCTGGGTCCAATGGAAAGCCACCAGATCCTGCTGTGCTTGAATTGACGCCTTAGGCTCTCTAGACAGCCCAACCTTACATCTTAATAGCTGGGGAGATAAACATGTCCGCCCGACTGCCTGATCCACCAGAGAAGACCTTCTGGAGGGAGCCAAGTGCATCTGTCCACTCCAGTCAACGACTGAAGGTAATACCATATACTGTTACTTACATTACTATGCATAGCCTGACCTGTCTTGAGAACTTTGGACTGCATTTTGTCTGGAGCCTCAAACCTGGACTACAAGACTCTAAATGATGTAGTTCTAAGGGTCTTTGCAACAAACAAGCCTTCCTACTACAAGATAACAACCCAAGGAGAGGACTGAAATAGATAGAAATACAGGAAGACACACAAACTTTTCCCCTGAGCATACTGAGCTGTCTAGTTGCACTGAAATAAAGAAGCCTTTCATTTGGTTAACTTTTAAAATATTTGGTAGCTTGTTTACCTAGTGAGATCTTCTCTCCTGAGTCAGCCGGAAGCAGAAAAACTAATAGGGCAAGTGCTGATATCAGCACGCAAGGAATGAGAAGATTGAGTCCATAATACAGAGTCCTACGTCTCATAGTCACTGTGAATGTCACATCTGGGTAGGGTTCTTTACAACATTCATAAAATCTCTCACTTCTCTTCCCAGGAACTCCTGCATAGAAAAAAGACAGAAACTAATATGCATATAACATATGTTAATGTGGAAGATACCTTTAGTCAAAATCCTCCAAGTATTGTCTCTGAAGTCCCACAATAGGTAAAATGTTCCTCTTTAATTCTAATTATTCTGTTACATGACAAAAATTAGGTAAAGAATCTGAGTCAGAAAAGATGTTCAATCATCCTGCAATGTTCAGAGTTTCCTCAGTGCCTTCACTTTCTTTATATTTTGTTTCATCTTTCATCTGTTTTCCCACAACATTTCAAATGCCACTGGCTCAGACCTTCATAGTATATATCAATCCACTGCTTAGTAACTATAAGACACTCCTTCCCTTTTTTTTCTGACTGGGGACCGACTGCCGAGGCAGCAATTCTGCAGAAAAAGATCGGAAGATCTGAGGGTTACTGCTGACAAGAAGCTGGATATGAGTCAACAGTGTGCCCTTGTTGCCAAGAAGACTAATGGTATATTGCACTGCATTAGAAGGAGTGCTGGCAGCAGATTGAGGAATATGATTATGTCCCTCTCTTTGGCAGTGATGAGGCTTTGAAGGATTGTGTCCAGTTTCAGCCCCCACCCCTCCCCCATTGCAGATAGGATGAGTAAAACTGGAGGGAGTCCAGCAGAGGACAACAAAAATAATTAGGGGGCAGTCACATGTGACTTAGGAGGAGAGGCTGAGGGAACTAGGCTTGTTTAGGGTACAAAAGAAAAGAATGAGAGCGGATTTGACAGCAGCCATTCACTACCTGAAAGGGGGTTCCAGGGAGGATGGAGCTAAGATGTTCTCAATGGCTATGTCTCCACTACAGTGCTCAGAGGAGTCAACAATAAGGTTGACTTAAAGTTGACTTTATAAAGTCAACTTAGTGAGACTCCATTTGTTTAACTCAACTTATAAAGTCGACTTAAGCCAAGGGATACATTTAACATTGACTTAATAAAGTCAACTTTAATTGGGTCCCCTGGCTTAAGTCGACTTTATAAGCTAACTTGAATGGCTCTAATGCACTAAGTCGACTTTATTAAGTCGACTTTAATGGTCACATTGTGTTAAGTCGACTTAATAAAGTCAACTTAACACTTAAAATCGACTTTAAGGGCAGGAGTTATTAAGCTGACTTAAGAAAGTGCTTAAGTCAACTTTATGAACTACAAATGTGGCCCAGGGAGTTGCTTAAGTCGATTTAAGCCTGCTTAAATCGACTTAAGCCTCCAGTGTAGACACAGACAATGGTAGTAGGTGATATGACTAGGAGCAATGGTCTCAAGTCTCAGCATGGCAGATTTAGGTTTGATATTAAGAGAAACTTTTTCAGTAGGAGGGTGGTGAGCCCCTGGAATGGTTTACCTATGGAGGCAGTGGAATCTCCATCTTTAGAGGTTTTACGGTGTGGTTTGACAAAGCCCCGGATGGGATGATTTAGTTGGGGATTGGTCCTCCTTTGAGCAAGATGACCTGCGGAGATCCCTTCCAACCCTAACATTCTATGATATCTACAAAATAATGCTCGTTCATATGTCCGCAAAGGATTTGTTAGGTAAATGAACTGATGGATCAGCATGTATTTATGCTAGTACTTGCTACCTGATCTGTGTACAGATTTACTATTTGAATAAAAAGAGAAGGGGCCTGATCATTATTTAAACTAAGGATCTTTTACATTGATCTACTTTTCTATCCACTTTAAGTCCCCTTTACACTATCACAGCACACAGTGGAAATGAAAATCAAAGTAAAGGAGCTTACCTACTAGATCCCACTCTCCATTTGAAATGTATCCAGATATATCTGCTTCTTGCATTTGTAAGTCCAAGGACCACCCACCATAGGTCCAAGATCCAAACTTCAGATTACACTTCTGAACATCAAATGGAAACCAGCGCACATCTATGTAACATGAGCTCTTGAATATGCCTAAATTAGAGTTGAACAAAAAAAAAATCCACTGAAATGCCTGTTTCACATACTATTACATCCGTTTTTGTTACTGATCCCTGTTAAACATTGCAGCTCTCCAATGTTTACTCTGACGGTATGCCTACACAGGAAAAAAAAAAACAAACCACAGCTGGATCATGGCCACCAACTCAGACTCACGGGATTGCAGCCTGAGCCCAGGAGTGTACACAAGAATGAAACATCCCTGCAGCCTGAGCCTTGCAAGCCCAAGTCATCTGCAACAGGCCAGCCACAGATTTTTTCTTTGCTATATAAACATACCCTAAAACCAGACCTAATACAAACAAGGGAGACTTCAAGAAGTGAAAAGGAAGAGCATTCAAATGCACTTGTAGAATCTGTATACACTCCTTTTAGTGAACTGCATAGATCACTTTTCTAATATCTTTTCCTTGCGTTACTGTTCTCATGATGTGGCTGGGCTGAGATTTCTGTTACGAAATATAACAAAAGGACCCGTAAGATGATTTACTGTTTTTTAAGGTTTAGATAACATTGGTTCATTCCTTTCAAGAAGGCTAACTCTATTTGTTAACTTTTCAGGTTCTGTATAAAACAGTGGAGCAAAAGCTGTTCACAGAAAAAACAACAAAAGTCCTGTGTACCTTAAAGACTAGCAAATTTCTTTGGGCATAAGCTTTCATAGGCTGCAACCCACTCTGATGAAGTGGGTTGCAGTCCATGAAAGCTTATGCCCAAAGAAATTTGTTAGTCTTTAAGGTGCCAAAAGACTTTCATTTTTGCAATATGCAGACTAACACGGCTACCCCTCTGGAATTTATTCATAGAAAGTATTTGGTTCATCATTTCAAATGGCAAATCCATCCATGAAAGTAGTAAACTGCTTACTGTAAGAAAGAATTCATGAACAGAGGTCAAATTCTTGAAATAAATTATTATTTTTCCTCAGTTTTAAGAAGCACTACTCTTGTATATTACAGGACTATGTCATTTTTATTTCTATTCATAATTCCATACTTCTGAAAAAACAAAGGGTATGTTCACACTGTAAAGTTTTTTCAAAAAAAGCAGGCTTTTTTTTTTGAAAAAACTTTATTTCCTGTCTCTGTAGTCATTTTACTTTTTTGAAATAGCTCTCCATTTTTTTTTTTGAAAAACCAGAGCAGTATTTCAAAAAAAATAAAACCTAGATGTATTTTGAAATAGTCATTATTTTGAAATAAGTATTTCCAAAAAAAGCCAATCCAAGCCGTGGAATTGGCTTTTTTCGAAATAGTAGCCCTATACTTTATATAGGTGTCCCTTCTTTTTTTGAAACAGAGTCGAGTGAGGACTCTCTATTTTAAAATAAAAACTCTGACTTATTTCAGAATAGAGTGTCCTCCCTTGATTGCTATTTTGAAATAACAATTTTGAAATAATTTTATTTTGAAATAATTATTTTGCGAAAAAATCAAAATGATTATTTCAAAAAAGTTATTTTGACATATCTGTGGCTGTGTAGACATAGCCAAATTAATCAGAGGAAATGGGGCTACACCGGTATGACAGAGGACTAACAGTGCAATTGATCATTTGTATGGTGGTGTCTATGAAAGAGTGTTTACTTAAAAGCTACATATATAATTACGACTCATTTCAATTTTAAATCTAGCTGGAATTGTATGTAGTATGAAAGAGTTAATATCAAAACTATGCGACTGCTTTTTGGATGAGAAGGAAAGAGCTATTGCATGGAAACAATCCATCTCTTACCTGGGGGCAGGTACTGACAGTGTCCTGAAGAATTGACTAAAACATTGGTATGAAATGTTGCATCAAATCGCTCATCAGCACTAAAATGGGAGGGGAAAGAGCTGAATTACATACACTGATGGAATCAGTGACGTCTTAAAGAATTTCAGTATATTTACAAAAACATAGAACCCACCTCCCTCCCAGCCCCAAAACCCAAACCTTCTTGATCAGATTCTCTCTAATTCCAACTTTATCTCAGTGTTGTACGCTTGACTTGACATCAGTGGAATAACTCCTGATAAACACAGCTGTAAATCAAAGGTGAATGGTCTCTTTTTCTCACTCTCTGATCAGCTGGTCTATAACCTAAGATTAGATTAAATACAGCAGCATCATGCTACCGAATTTAATTTTGTAAGTAAACCCTTCCCCAGAATCCCAGAGGAAATGTTCAAGGAGATGAGGTCTCCTCTTGTTGCCAGCATTTAACATTCATTAGTATTAAGAGGAACTAATGAACACTGAGAAGAGTCACGGCTGATTTCTCTTCTCTTCCCTTCCCTCCTGCCTCCAATAAAGCTAGAGATACCTTTATCTCTATGAAAAGTCTAGTTAATATATCTTAGAGTCTGGCTAATCCCCCTGAAATCAACAGTTTTCCATTCAACTCTACAGACACTAGATCAGTCTCTGAGTATTTAACTCAAAATCAACAAACCAGAGAAGACAGATGAACTAAAATTAGACATAATTATTGGAGCTTTTAATTTAACAGTGCTGTTAAACAATATGGCTGTGTTCAGACAAGAGTTTTACTTCGAAACAACAGCCGTTGTTTCAAAATAAAATTTCTTATGTCCAGACGATGTTCCATTATTTCGAAACAATGGGACCCATTGTTTCAAAATAATGGCCGTTGTTTTGAAACAGTAAAACCTCTCATCTAATCGAAATAGCCATTGTTTCGAAACAGTCGTTTCAAAGCAATGCCATTCGGACGTGTTATTTCAAAATAACCATTATTTCAAAGTAACACTTTTGCCCTTCTCCTTCCCAGGGTGCCTTCCTTTTAGCCTTCATTGGGTGGGGGCATGGCCCAGGGAGGGGGGCCATGTTGCCACACCTCCCATGGTGCCCCTCTCCTAAAGCGAAATAGCAAGTCCTGTCTCTGGACATGCTATTTCACTTTGAGCTTGTCCCTTAATTCGAATTAACTTATTTCAAAATAAGGACTTTATTTTGAAATAACAGTTTATGTGTGAACATAGCCTATATAATTAGTGCTGTTCTTAATGAAATATCAGATTATCAGTATAAATGCAAAAGTTAAATTTAGGAATGAGTTAGTTTCTCTTAAATTTGTTTTAAATTGCTGCCTAACTGTACTTTGTGTGTATTGGGAGAAATAACAGCACCTTCATGGCAGTGGGCCTCAGGTTCTGGAAGGCTAGTGGGTCACTGGGGTCCCCTTCCTCCTTGTTTCTGCCCATAGGAGCTGCCACTGGTGTTGCTCCTGGCAGAAAAAGGAGGGTTTGGGACCCAGGCCCGCCCTCTCCTCTGGGCCCCAGCCCAGGGGCACTAAGAGATGCAACTGTGCGCTGCTGACCAAGTCTCAGTCCCGCACTCCTTTCCCCTGGGCTGTTGTCCCCCTCTTTTATACCTTTTAGGGTTTTCATGCAGTCTCTCCTTCTGCTGGGTTTCTTCTCCAGCTCTCTCTCTTTTCCTCTGTTTGTCTATCTCCTGTCTTTTCTCCAATGCCTTCTTGAAGTTCTGTAGCACAGCACTAACCTCCTGCTCCTTGTCCAGCTTGTGAAACTTCTGGTCGGGATGGGGCAGCTTTTATCAGGCACCTGGCTAGGCCTTAATTAATCTTAGGTTCCTCTGATTGCCCTGCAGTAACCTCAGCTAGCCACTAGGGAAACAAGCTCTTAACATTCTACAGCTTATATCCCTCCCTTCCCTCACTCTTAGAGTGCCGGCTGCCCTTAATATCTCACAGTATGTATGCATGCGTCCGTGTGTGTAAAAATAATCCCAAATACGGCCAAGTGATAGTTCAAATACATATGCCATGAATGAGGAAGTTTTATGGCTTGTGTTATACAGTCAACCTAGATGGTCACAATTGGTATGTCTACACTAGGGGCTTAAGTTGACATAAGGAAGCTTAAGTCGACTTAAGCAAAGCCCAGGCCACATTTGACATTTATTAAATCAAGTTAAGGGTTTCCTTAAGTCAGTTTAGGCATTAAGTCAACTTTATTAAGTCGACTTAACAAAATGTGGCCACCTAAGTCTACTTAAGGAACCCTATCTAATAACACGTGCCTGCTTAAGTCAACTTAATAAAGTCAACTTAAGCAACACATGTTTTTATCAGGACAGTTTCTTAAGTCGACATAATGAAGTTGGTTAAGAGAAGTGTGGACTCACCAAGTCTACTTAATAAAGTTGACTTAGCTTTTGTAGTGTAGACATAGCCAATGTTCCCTTCTGGCCTTGGAATCTATGAATCATGATTTTCTTAGGCCATACAGATGCTAGAAGCTGCTACATGTAACATATTAATTTATATATATTTAATGTTAATAGCTTATAATACATTTCATATATTAAAATGAAAAACAAACCAACTCAAAAAGTCCATTATGTTCCTCAGATCAAAAAGTATAATGGATTAATTCTATTCAAGTTATCACTGAGGATTTTAACCTATTCATAACAGCAAATAGATGCATATTGTATTGTGTGCCCTAGATGAAATATTTCTGATGCCACAATTTATTACACTGGTGTACTATATGAGCTCACAGTATGTCTTAATCTACAAATCCCTTTATGATTATGAACCTGATTTGAGAAATTAATTCCCCCCCCATGCACTGTCATAACTAGGGATGGTTTCTTGCTAACTGATGTGCTGAGATTTAATTGCCTAGAATGCCATGGCAAGATATTCTTAATGGATACCCCTTAAATCTGGAAGTGATTTCCCATTTTTAGCCCAACTTGTTGACTGTTCAGTCTAAGTCCAGGCCCACTCATTTGTCAGGCTATTAATTGAATTTGGGGTGAGTGGAATGATGTTTGGTTTGTGCTATGTCTTTTTGTTTGTGAATCATATATGCATTTGTAACTGGTACATCTTAGAAATGAAAGGATAAAATCATGAAGTGAGGAACTACTGTACAAGCCAGATTCTGAGGCAGCTTGAAATTCATCAAATTTCCAGATGTTTAGGATGCTTCAATGACAAGTCCTGTAAAAGTACCACCTTAACAGAACATTTTATAGAGATTTGGGGTGAGACTTTTCTACTGTCCATATTCCAGAAGGGATCCCTGTGCAGGACCCTTGTACTTCGCTAGTAAGTAACATTCACTGCTCGATTTAACTGAAATCATGCCATTTGTGTAAGAATTTCTGCCACTAACAAAAACTGGAATGTGGGTATAAACAGCTTCAGTATGGGGTCTGCTGGCTGTGGAGCTGTACGTGAGAAATCCCAGAAAATACACATGAAATTGGGCTGGGCTATAGGGAAATGCTGCCAGCACCTTATGAAATGATGAAAATTGGTTACAGCACCTCCGCGTCAGCTGTCTCCATGCCACAGTCTGTGGTTTAGCTCATCAAGAAACCCATGTTGTCTACAGGATGGTCTGAAATAGACATGGCTCTGATCACTCTACCTATTAGCAGTCCAGGTTCAGCTCAACTTCAAAAACAGCATCCATAAAGTAAGGATGAAGGGGGTCTACTGAAACAGCTCTCAATGCATATGTGCCTTCTGCAGGACCAGCCAAGGTTCATGAATCTACTTACAACCTAAAGAGACCTCCATTAGTTACAGTGGTTCAAGTATAATTTGACGGGCCCTGGAACCCTCCTAATCTCTGGGCCCCCTTCATACATGTGTGGGCCCCTACCCAGGTAGGCATTTGCAACCACTTCTCAGTACTATATGTATCAGTTATCGCTCCATAAAAATATTTATAATTTTATATGGTGCTTGGGAGGACAGAGCAGAGGTGGGACCTAGAGCCGGCCCCCACACACTTGCCGGAGACTAGCTGGCTCAGCAGCACCTGAGCCTGGGGGACAGCCCTGAGAGCCTGTGGTGGGATGTTGCAGCTGCCCACAGCCTCTAGCCCATGGGGAAGAGGGAGCTCCAAGCAGGGCGCCACACTGCCCTAGTGAGCCACAGATGGGAGCTCACAGACCAGGCGGGCCTGATGGACAGACCATGGGGATGTTCTGCCCAGTTTTTCTAGATTCTGGAATCTGGTCCCTGGAATTCTGGCCCATCAGATTTGTGGGGCCAGAATATGGTGTCGCTAGGCATTTCCATGTACTTTAACCCCTAGACATAGCCTGGGCAGAGGGCTAGGGGTTTGCAGGGGGCAGAGCCGTAGGGCACACGACCTGCCCCAGGGCTGGGGGTTTACAGGGGGCAGAGCTGTGGGGAAACAGCCTGGGTGCAGCAGAGTCATGGGCGCTGACCTGCAAGCACTGGTCCTCAGCCCAGACGTTGCTCCCCCCGCCAGCCTAGCCCAAACCACACGCACCAGGAAGTGAAGTCCGTGCCTGGCCAGCACCAGCAGCAGCTCTGGAAGAGGGAGGCTGGCAGAGGCTCCTCTGGGCCAGCTGCTCCAGGACTCACCTGCAGGCACCTCCAGCTGGGCCAGGGACTTTGGGCAGCAGCTTCTTGGGCTGGGGGGAGAGAGGCTGCTCTGGAGTAGGGGTGGCAGTGCCCAGCCGACTGGGGCTCTCCAATGGGGAGGGAGCAGGGCCCGGTCTGGGGTTTGGAGGGGGCCAAGCCTTGGGGCATGCACCTTGTCCCAGGCTAGCATGGCCCAATCTCCGTGGACAGGGCAAAGGCCAGAGGAGAGACAGGTGGACACTAGCTGCCCGGGGGAGGCGCTGCACACAGGGGCCACCTATTTATCTGGCCACTTGTAGCCCCATGGCCTGGCCTTGCCTCCGCCATATCCTCACCCACAGAGGCTGGGTTCCATTCTCCCCACCCTCTCCCCCCCAGTTGCCTTCGGCTCCGCACCTAAGGCAGCGGGCAGGGACAGGTGGAACATTGCGCCCCACCCGATTTTTTTATTTTTGTAGCCCTGGAACACTGACCCCTCAAATTTGTGGGCCCCGGAACAGCGTTCCATGGCGTTCTGCCTTACTTTAACCCCTGATTAATTAAGGAATTGGATAGCAGTTAAAAACAATTGTACTTCACACAGCAGCAAAATCAGTTTCACATACAATCTGAACATTTTCAGGATTGATGTAGAAGGTTTAAAAAGAAATGAATGCTTGCAGCCACTATTAATGATAAACTGCAAGAGATTATACACAGGCAGGGGGGACTGACGGTAAAGTTTATTGTAGCTGCACCGAGTTTCTCTCCATTAGGATAGAGCAACTAGTAGACGTAAGTATGGCTCAGGAGAATGTTTAAATATGAGCATAAATCAAAATGAGGAAGAAATGTAGTTGTTACTGCATATTTAAATAAATAGATATGACAACTCCATATATTTGTAAACAAGAAATGAAAGTATCTGGTTGAAAATACCATGCAATTATAAGACTGTGGTGAGAAGACAATTACACTAATCCATTCACAACTGAAAAATTACGCAAGAATAAAAGATTCCAATTTGAAATATAGTCAATTCAGTCATGTAATTAAATTTCTGACTGCAATATTTTGGAATAAATACATGTATCAAATACTAGTTGTATACAATAATTGGAGTGTAAAAGTTAACATACAGGCTTCTACAAACAACATCAATTAAGTATGACGCTTGAGCAATATTCATAAGTCAGACATCTCTATAAATAAATCTTTTCAATGCCCAGCTTTAGACACCAAACTAGAGGCATCCAAAATTGTGGGCAGTGTGCCAAAAGCAGGCTGAACATAACTTCAGTTTGCAGCAATGTATAGAAAAAATAAATCCACATATCTGTTTGTTAGCATATCAGATATTTGTCATAGTATATCAATGATACAGTAGCTTCAAAGCATCTGACAAAGGGGGATTTTTCTCCCTTGAAAGCTCATGCAATAAATAAATTTGTCAGTCTTGAAAAGTGCCACAGGCCTCCTTGTTTGTTTGCTGAACTAGACTAATAATTGTTGTAACTCATTGTGTGCATCACTACAACCTCTTCATAAAACACAACTTTTAGGGCACACACGTAAATATGCCATTTGCTGATAGTCAGGAGATGAATGAACAACTTGTCTAGGTTTTGGAGTTGCTGTTTCATCATTAGTCATGCATGAGAAAACAAGAGCTGGAAAAGACACTCAAAACAACTTGGAGTCCTGTGGCACTTAGATACTAACACATTTATTTACTGCATGAGCTTTAATGGGAGAAAATCCCACTTCGTCAGACAGTCTCCAAACCATCTGACAAAGTGGGATTTTCTCCCACAAAAGCTAATGCAATAAATAACTGTATTATTCATTAAGTGCCACCAGGCTCCTTGTTTGTTTTACTGAACTAGACTAACATGGCTGCCCCTTTGAAACTTCAAAACAACTTTGTAGTGAAAAATACATTAAGGAAAATTAACATCATGGGGGAAAAAATGTTGGATCACGTGATGATCATCATCTCGTGTATGGAACATTTCAAGGATTCTTTTTTAGGCTGATGTGTGGACAATTGCTGTACTAATTGGAGTGCTGAAATAACAGCTAATCCTGCCAGGCAGTTACTGTACAGTAGGTCTGGTGAACTCTGTAGCAGAGTTCAGCCTCATTCATTTAACACTGAATGCAAAGCAGGGCAGCAATGTGGGCCCCAGAGAGCTGCACTTTGGTAGGTGACAGAAACCCGGACGCTATGTGCTGGCATAATAACATTATGCTTCAACAACACCTGCACCACTGACATTAATCATCTGGATCTCGATGATGAGCCAGGGGCTGGATGCCTTGTAGCTGCAATTGACATACTGGATGCAGTGTGTGTATAGAAAAATAATTGAACAAAAATTCAACGGCTGAAAGGAGCTAGACAATCTGGTTGTTACACACAGCAGGGGCGTGTTTTGTCAGAAGACATATGGCAAAAATGGGAAACAAAAACCACTAGAACCTGTCAGGAAAACAAAAGGGTTATGTCAACTCCAGACACAAAGAATTATAGAAAAGCATCTTGCCTAGAGCGTAAAGCTCAGGAAAACAGATGTACAAAGCAGATATATTGTTCTGCCCTTAGCAGGGGGATTATATACCTACACCTGCAGTGGACAGCACAAAAACAGGCAAAGTCCAGAAGTTAGACACTAAAGAGCACCCATCAGTCAAAACTTTAATATAGCTGTTAGCTGTTTAATACAAAGCTGGGATATCTATCTAACTGAGAATAGCATTTGGCCCAGTATAGGCACAATACAATTGACACGCTCCCCCCACCACCCCGACCCCAGCCCCTCTCAATAAAAAATAAAAGGATGTAGCTTACTGGGCAGGTTTTTGTATTTAGATTGCTGTAACTAAGTAATTCCACTGACTGCCTCAAGGGTCTTCCATATTTAAAAAGGTGTATGCCAAATCAAAATCTAGTCTTACAGACTACCTAACACACCTCATGCTGCTAATTTGCTCCAGTGATTTTTGATGAAACTGGCAGAAGGAAAGACTCTAAGGAGGACAGAGGACTCATTTAAACAAAAGTGCTATTTTGCTACTCTTTAAAACACTTTTAACAAAAATCTTCAGGAACACATAAAATGTCAGAATAGATCAGAACCAAGGTCCATCTAGTACAGAATCCTGTCTCTGACAATCACCAGATGCTGGCAGCAGGTGCATTTTGTTACACATACCCTCACCCAACTCCACACAGACATGGCAGGGGTGGGATAATCTGCGTCCTCACATAGGTCTCATCCTGCTCTCTAGTACTGACATATTGACTTAAACCCTGAAGCAGCAGGCTAAACCCTTCAAAAAATGTTGTTATTCAGCAATATTCATAAGTCAGACATCTCTATAAATAAATCTTTTCAATGCCCAGCTTTATACACCAAAGTAGAGGCATCCAAAATTGTGGGCAGTGTTCAAAAGCAGGCTGAACATAACTTCAGTTTGCATCAATGTATAGAAAAAATAAATCCACATATCTGTTTGTTAGCATATCAGATATTTGTCATAGTATATCAATGATACAGTAGCTTCAAAGCATCTGACAAAGTGGGATTTTTAATAAGTCTGGGATTTTAATAACTCTGGACATTCTTGTTAGCCCTATAACATCTAATCTATGTCTAAATTGTGCTAAATTCTTGGCCTTAACTTCCTGTGGCTGAAAATCGTAATTATGTGTTGCGAGAAAAAGTACTTCTTAATCAGTAATTAATTTGCTGGCTTTAATTTAATGGAACATGTTTTTGTGTTATGAAACAAAGCGTTTGCTCACTCTTCTGTGGGTAACGAGCAGTTCAAGACAGTTGATGAACTATCTGTGTGTCTGAATATTTATATGCCTTCCCCTAATTGTTATTTCTATTGTGTTTTTTAACTATGTAATTTTCCTTGGAATGAGTCATACAAGATACACAGGCTTTTGACTGTTAAATAAGAAGAGAAATCAATAAATAATTCAATGAAAGAAATACAGCTGTGAACTTAATATTTAGGAGACCCTCACGCCCAGCAGCAAACAGTTCATCCAAACTCTCTTTGGAGCATTAACACCTGCAGAAGTCTGAGGAAATCAAACTGAACACGTGTAAAGTTTACAGGCCCTGGGAATGTGTAACAATATTTACTATCGTTCCAGTTCATGTTGGCCTAAATATCCATATCATTCACAACAAGCAACCACCAAAGAAGCCCATTTAAGCAATCTCACTTGATGACATTTCTTAAAAATTAGTATCTACTTCCAGCAATATGACAGCAATGACTTGAAAAAGCACATACTTACTACATGAAGAGCTCACAGCAGATTGCTTATTCAAAGTGAGGCTACATGTGAGTGGCAAATTATGTGAAACTCCACAAAAAATCATCTATCAAAAAGACCTACATGGAGCTGGGACTCTGCTCATGAGTCTGAGTTCAAGTATGCTATCTTCAGCTACTGTGTAACAGTAAAGATAAATTAAGGCCATATACCTGCCTAAATCCATAAATGAACCAAACATTGATGCCTGTGGTGACATGCAGCTTGAGGGCACTCTTAGACTGTGTTCACACAGCACTTTTGTTTTGAAACAACCTCGTTGTTTCGAAACAAAAAAAACCATGTTCACACGACGCACCGTTGTTTCGAAACAAGTTAAACCCCATAGGCTGTGTTCACACACACGGTTATTTTGAAACAAGTTGTGTCGAAACAACTTGTTTCAAAATAACACCTTATTTCGAAATAACATACTTCGAATTAACAAAATGTTATTTCGAAATAAGAAAAAAAAAGCGGGAAACGAAATAGCAGGTTCATACTGTGAACCTGCTATTTC
>ML681967.1:573609-596492 GCA_007922195.1 Podocnemis expansa | reverse complement strand
AGATTATGGGTTCTTTTCCCATTACAAAGGGTAATTTGACTTCAGGCTTCCCATGGTTTGAGCCTGTAAACTGCTCTGATTTGCTGTTACTTTATGACCTGATCCTATGTTTTACACCACCTTGCATTTAGTTTCATTCCTTTCTGTAAGTTCACCCATCTTCGAACTAGCTGAGGAAGTGGGATCTTCTCCCACGAAAGCTGATGCAAAAAATAAATCTGTTAGTCTTAAAGTGCCACACAACTGCTTGTTGTTTTTTTACTGGACTAGACTAACACGGCTATCCCTTTGGAAACTTCCTAGCTATGCCTCTGACTAATTCAGTACAGTCCCCCCTCCCACAAATACTGTAACCAGCACCTCCCACTGCAAGCAGGGATCACATATTTCTGAGGTCCTCATTGTCTGGTACACAAATGTTTTTCTAATGCCATTACTTCCCTGATCATATAACCCAACCGATAGGCAGTACCTGAAGCAAAAATAATCATGGTAGAATAGAATGGTGCTCCCTAGTCATGTTTCAGAGGTTGGAGATTGTAGTTTATAACACAGCCAGTGAGATAAATCACAGACCTGAGGTCTGTTTCAAAATACTAACTATTTTGTGTTTGAAAGAAGGATCCCCTGGTTCCTATCCAACAGATGCTCCCCATCTCTGAAAAACAGTGATGTGTCAGAACTCATAATATTTCTATACCATACATTTGGGTCTACCTACAATTAATGTTCTTCCAGTAATTATTAGTACTTTCATGTTGTCACTGTAGCAGTTATTCAGATGCTCAGCCAAAGCAGCAAACACTAGCACAGCACCTGGGCAAGGTCCTTATGTGGTACAAAGCTGCTCTCGTACACTGCATGGTGTACGCTAGCAATCATTGCCACCGAAGGGACTCACCCACAGTGTCCACTGTAGCACAACCTCTTAAAGCAGAAGTTAGTTATTATGCAGTGGATAAACAATGATGCCAACACAGCACACTTCCTTTCCCCCAAATTAGCCAGTAGGTGACAATCCCCATGTCAGGATGTACTCCCTGCTCTCCCATAGACTTCTGCAACCTTGTGATTCAGGAGTCATCCCACATCCACCCACTGGCAATACTGACAGTTCCTGTATTTCTTTTCGCTCGTGAAGGGATGTCAGGGTACCTCTGCCGTCAGTTCCAAATCTCCACACTGTGGGCTTTTGGAAATGTTAATCTGTCCCCCAGATCGAGAAATAGCCTCTCTGCCCACACCCTATGCAAAAGGACTCATAAAACACTGATTTTCTCAAACAACTAAAGGCCTGTTTACCACCTGTTCTCATTTCCCAACATCTCCACCACTGCAACCCAGTCCTGTTCCCCCATTCCCATCTCCCCAGCCCCCATGCAAAGCACTGGCTCCTTGAACCCAAAAGAACAAAAATTTTGGTTAGACCAACAGGTAACTATTTTGTTGCATTCACAGTAAACCACCCATAAAATTAACACACATTATAACAGAGACAGCTTGTAGCAAGCAACATGAGTTATTAAATCTTTGTTACACAGGAGCACAAAGGTTTGAATTAAAATATCAGGCTGTGTATCCTATGAGGCAATATTTCCGCAAACTCCCCCAATAGGCACAAAATGCCTGCATAGAGACCCTCTCACCTTTTGTCTTTTTTGGTGCATATCAAATGTAATAATTCTACATTACATAGCTATGAAAACAAGGAACATGTACTTAAATACTATTCTCAGTTCCCTAAAGAGCTAGTGGATGCCATACACTCCCTTACAAAATACAACAAATTATGACCATTTTGACCATATCAGTACAATAGTGATCTCTTGCTCTTTGCCAAAAAACAAAGACAATTAGAAGAACCCAAAACAAAATTGCGACCTAAAAATCTTTTTGAAACAATGACTATTTTGGAGGAAGCAGGAGTAGTGGTGGTTATATCTGCAAAACCTAGCTCAAAAGATACCACCAACTCTATCCTGGATGCCACCAACTCTATCCTGGCACACCATATTTCAAAAGACCATGGCTGAGCATGTCAATGTTAGAGGACCTACAAAGGTTGACCGTTAAAGTGAAGATGTAACACAATCTCAGCTAACGTGTCCCTACCACACTGCTATCACACACACCTTTCCAATTCAACTTAGGGCTGTCAAAAATATGCTTTCAGCAACACACTGGGCCAGCCCAGTGATAGCAGTGAACGAAGAGGTCACCTAAAGTGCCAGGCTTGAAGAGGTGCCAAAGTGAGATGGAACTGATCTTTTTGTCTATTTAAAAAACAGATTAATATATATCTTATAAACATTGATTGTGAGGGGGGGCGCAAAACTCATAGTTCACAGAGGACGCCAAAAAACCTTGGGCTGGCACTGCATGAGAGGTATCTTCAGAGAACCTGATGGGTTCCTTGACTGTTGCCTGAAGCTATGCCACTTACATGACCTAACCATTAGACCACAACATTGGGCAAGAGCTGGCAGTAGAGTAGTGACTTGGGCTTGTAGCCTTTCATGGGGGCACTCATGGGAAAGGTGGGGGTTGAGTCCCCTGCCTTCCTTCACTCTTGCTGGAAAGGGAGTGGAAGCTTGATTTCTTATGTCTCCGGTACGTGGCCCAAGTGCTGGGCTAGGACCAGCATCAGAATCCTGATACATGGGCTCCCTTGCTCTTTTCTGCTGAAGTTGCTCAACTTGCATGACAGAGCCATTGGGCCAAAAGGCCCCCACCAAGGATCGCTGTATGATCTAGTGGTTTGGGTAACATGCCAGTGGGTGAGTGGTGGCTGCTTTGAGCACTCTTTATGTTTGCTGAGATGGGATTTGGACCTTGATCTCTTACCTCTTGGCTAGCCCCTATTCCAATGTGCTGGCTTCCTCAGTGTTTCCCCTTGAAGGTGGGCCACTATCATGCCATACCTAAAGGGTAACTGGGAGCCAGGCAGAACCCCCAGTCCCCTTTATTCCTGTGGTTTGAGACCTGCTCTGCCCTCAGGGCAGGTGGCAGTTCAACTCTTCTCTCAGCTTGCTGGCAAAGTACTTGAACAAGTGTCTCCCTGCTTTTGAGCAAATATCCGCTCATTTGCCTGGCCATCTCAAGCATCTAGGTGAACAAGCTGGTCGTCTAGAGTGCTCTGTTTTAAGGGGCACCAATTTAGATGGAAGTGTACTTTTTCTCTATTAAAAAAAATCATATATTGTCTTTTATCACAGGGAGGAGGGGTGCAATAAAGTCATATTTCGCCTAGGGTGCCAGAACTCTGAGACTGACCCTACTGACACAGAGCGTGTATGTGGAGAAAAACATTCTGTCACCTCCAATTCAGTCTTTTGCACTGCTAGCAGAAGGAAAAACAACAATACAGCTACTGCTGCCAGTAGTGGTACACACTCTGTAATTGCTACTAACAGCTGCCTCCTCCCAAATGGTTTGCAATAAATGTTGGTAAAACTGTCCATTGGTGAGTCTTAGGTCATGAGAGGTTCTGCTTGTTTCACTTCTAAGGACTCTCTGACAACCCTGTAAGAATTGAGTGCTTTCTGGCACCTTCAAGCAAAGCAATGCCAATCAACATTTCAAAATGAAGTGTAGACATTTCTCAATCTATTTTATAATTTTATTGATTTATTTTATAATTATGATAAAAATGAGAAAAGTATGCAATTTTCAGTAGCAGTTTGCTGTCCCACTTGCATTTTTATGTCTCAGTTTATAAGCAGATTTTTCAAATGAAGTGAAACTTGGGGCTACATAAGACAAACCAGACTTCTGAAAGGGGTACAGTAATCTGGAAAGGTGGAATGGCACTGTGCTAATTTATTGTAGACACCAGTGGCATCCCCTTCCACGACTGATGGACAGCGCTACAGCCAGAATCCCCAAGCTGTATCCTTTGTGCAGTCACTAGGCAGAATAGCAGCGGCTATTCTGGCCATGGAGAGGTGCAGCATGCTAGCCACTCTGCTGTGCTAGGTGCTGAGAAGTAGAACTGGATTAAGGCCTTGTTGTTATCCTACTCTTTCAGAAACCAGTACACATAGCTGCTGCTGAAATGGCACGGAGCCCTTCCCTCCAGCTACACAGTTGCTTATCCTTGTTGCAAGGTGGAGTGGAGTGAAGTGGAGAGAAAGGAGACGGCTTGTGCCTGCATTCCAGCCCACGCTGTCAAGCATTTTTCTGTTTCTTTTGATTTCATTTCCAACAGAAATCAGTATAGATGGACACACTGCAACATGACCCATGGACTTTAAACTATGTACCGTTCCAAAAAAATCGTGTATCATGCATACTTATGATTGGATAGTCATGTGACATATACAAGTGCACTTGTATAAAAACTCACTGATAACACATAGCACTGATTAACAGAGCCCTGCAAATCCACAGGCATCCGTGGATGCCAATGCAGATATCCAAAGACCCATTTTGCATATTTCAGCTTGGCTGCAAATGTGGACAAAATAAAACCACCGCAACAAATGGCGTAGCACTTTGGTCTGCAGTGATAGGGTGACACGTCAATGTAGACCTTGTGTCCCCTTAAACCAGTGGAGGGGCTCTCATTCTACTAAAGCAGTGAAACTGAGAAGCAGGACCTGGAGCCCAGCGCCACAAGCTGTTTGCAGTTCCCAAGACACTGGCAAACAGCCTCCTGGGGCTTGCTTGGGTCCAGGCAGCAGCAGTGCTGCAGCTCTTCCAGGGCTTGCCACACACCCCAGGGGACAATGGGACTGCAGCCACTTCAGGCTTGTTGCAGTTGCAGACTGGCAGCAGCCTGGGGCTTGCCAGCATCCCAGAGCTGCTGCTGCTCTGGAGTTCGCCAGCATCCCAGCTCAACAGCAACCCAGGGTTTGCCAGAGTCTCAGAGCTGCAGTTGCTCCAGGGTTTGCCTGATCTAGGGGCAGCAGTGAGGCTGCAGCCACCCAGGGTTTCTGGCATCCCAGGAAATCCAGCAGATGCATCTGTCAAAGTAGATTGCAGACCATGAAAGCTTATGCCTGAAGAAATCTGTTAGTCTTTCAGGTGCCACAGGACTCTCATTTTTGCTTTATACAGGCTACCCTCTTGAACTAAAAATACTGTTAAAACTTGTTCACTTCTTCTGATATGATTCATATCCCTCTCTCATCTATCTCCTTTCACTCACCCCTCCCTGTCTCCAGCTCTGAGGTGAGACCTGTTTCCCTACACATAGCTTTTTTTTAATACTAAATTAACTAAATATGTTTAAAAAAGTATGCAGAACTGGGACTGGAACCACAATGCAGCAGTTCACATGCATCTACTCAATGCCTCTCTGATGCTCAGAAACAAGGTTTACTGGGAATCAGTCTTGCTCCTCCAGGAAAACTGCACATTGTATTGTCTGATAGTGAAGACAACAGAAAAAAAACTATTGGGAAACTAAAATGTACAGACAGATGGTCTACTTTTTAGAACATCAGGGCTTTGAATTATATGAAGCAATCAGGGTAATCAATGCAGTTCTCAAAGGTGTCAATATTAGTGAAGTAAAATTATTTATTTTCACAACTCTGAAAAGAAACTTGAATTGAAAAGCATAGCAGTGGTTCCTACTGGGCTAAATTCCACCCCCATGTACATTCCTTGCAACCCTGTGAATTATACAGGTTATAAGTAAGACATAATATATCAGAATAGCCTTACTTCTGAAATGCCAACCATTTATCTTAAATATGCATCATGAATGCATGCATAATATTTCCATTATTGAAAGTCTATCTGAGATTAATACCTCATGGTGGAAAAACATACAGCTAGTCCTCACTTAGTGACCTACTCGTTTAGCAACCCCTCGGAGTTATGACCAGCTCTGACGAGTTGGTATTATGGTGATGTACGAGAACTCGCATCAACTCTCAGATTCATCTTGTTCCCGCAGTCAGAACTAGCGTTTTTCATCTATGTATTTTTACTTTATTGTGCACCCCAAAGTACAAGATGTCGGTGAAAAAGAAGAGCATGACTTCACCCAGAGAAAACGCCAAGAAACAAAGGAAGGCTATCGATCTTGAGACAAAAATGAAGATAATAAACGAATATGAAGCTGGTAAGAAAGTTAAAGCGATAGCATGTAACTTGGAGCTGGCGCATTCAACTGTATCAACGATCCTGAAGGATAAAGATCGAGTGAAAGAAGCAGTGAAATCATCAAAAGGATATAAAGCCATAATAACTAGGCAGCAGAAAGGCCTCATTCACGAAATGGAAAAAGTACTGGTGATATGGTTTGACGACCAGATACAAAAAAGAATGCCAATGAGCCTTTTAATAATTCAAGCAAAGGCACGCAGTATCTTTGAAACGTTGAAAGCGCGCGAAAATGAAGAGTCAACGGAAACATTTACGGCAAGTCATGGATGGTTTCAACATTTTCGTCGGAGATTCAGCCTTCATAATCGAAGTATCAGTGGTGAGGCGGCAAGCATGGACATAGAAGCATCAGAAAGATTTGTGGATGAATTTGATGAAATGATTGAGAAAGGCGGGTATTGTCCGGAACAGATTTTTAATGCAGATGAAACCGGACTATTTTGGAAAAAATACCCGAAAGATCCTACATACACAAAGAGGCTAAAGCAATGCCCGGTTTCAAGGCTTTTAAGGACAGGGTCACGTTGTTGGGAGGAAATGTCGCTGGATTTCAGTTAAAACCTTTTCTCATCTATTGTTCTGCAAACCCACGTGCACTGAAGCAGGTTACTAAGCACACGCTGCCCGTTTACTATCGTTCA
This sequence comes from Podocnemis expansa, assembly GCA_007922195.1. NCBI lineage: Eukaryota > Metazoa > Chordata > Testudines > Podocnemididae > Podocnemis > Podocnemis expansa. The sequence continues at coordinate 589,734 of ML681967.1, read as the reverse complement.
AATAACAAAGCATGGATGACACAATCTTTGAGGACTGGTTCATGAACTGCTTCATACCCTCGGTCAAGCATTACTGTCTGGAAAACGGTGTTCCCTTTAAAATTATCCTCCTACTTGATAATGCCCCAGGCCACCCCCAGCATCTTGATGATCTACACCCTGATGTAAAGGTCGTGTATCTGCCTAAAAACACAACTGCTGTGTTACAGCCAATGGACCAGGGGGCTCTCTCTACGTTTAAAGCACTGTATTTGCGTGCAACGTTTTCCAAAGCGGTAGCAGCAACAGAAAATGGTGAAGTAACCCTGCGCGATTTTTGGAAATCATTATTTTACACTGCATAAAGAACATTGAATCAGCTTGGGTGGGAGTGACAGAAAAGTGCATGCAAGGCATATGGAAAAAATGCCTGAAATGTTTTGTAAATAATTTCGAAGGGTTTGAGAAAGACGAACATATTGATGTCAAATAAAAAATCGTGGAACTTGCTAATGTGCTTAATTTAGATGTTGAAGTGGAAGATATTGAAGAATTAGTGGAATACGTTGAGGGAGAGCTAACTAACAAAGATTTAATAGAGTTGGAAGCGCAGCAGCACTTGGAAGATGAGGAAGAAGAAGAAGAGGAAAGAGTGGAAGAAGTACAAAAGAAGTTCACTGTAAAGAGGTTAGCTGATGTCTTCTCCAAAGTGAATGCAGCGATGTTAGAACTAGAGAGTATGAACCCGAATGTTGAATGGTTCATGAAAGTGGAATGACAAATGAATGAAATTTTATGATGCTATCGTGAAGTTTATGAAGAAAAAAGAAAATTACAATGCAGACCACACTAACGAGATACTTCTCTAAAGTTCCATGCAGGACCCCTACCCCTACCCTTATAAGTCCTTCCATTTCCTTGCCATCATCTCCCTTACCAGGGCCTTCTACAGCTCCTGATAACCCTGCTGATCTCTCCAACGATGACATTGATGACCCCCCTGCTGCTGAACCACACTTTGAAGGATTTGATGAGTAAAAATGTCAATGTAATCTGAATGTTTATTTTCATATTTCTTTGGTACATCATTTTTATAATTTTTGCTGATTGCATTTTTATGTTCTGTAATACAGTATGTAAGGAGTTATGCCAATAAAACAAAGTTATCACGATGGAGTTTATTTTAGGCCTTTTCTTTACAGTACTATTCAGAATATTAAAAACGATTACCTGTATTTACAGTACACTATACAAACTAAGTTCAGTACATTAGAGCTTAAAACATTTAAAATATATATTAAAAATGTCAAATTATGCAAAGGTGACATTAAAACTATCTACAGATGGTTGAAAAACCCACTACCAGTAAAGTACATTATACCTGAAATACCGGTAAGCGCTGCTCCTCGTTTAGCGACCGATTCGTTTATCAACCGGGTTTCAGGAATGGAACCTGGTCACTAAGTGAGGACTACCTGTATTGCCTTTCAACTAAACAGCATGCTGTTCTCACTGATTTCGAAACAAGCAAAGAAATTGACTACACACTGCCAAAGGCTGGATACAGTCACCAGTCAGAACAAATGCTGAAAACACTTTGGGTTTGTTACACTGTGGTGATGCCTACTCAGCAAATTAAATTTCATTCACAAAACAAACCCACATTTTATTTCCCCCTAGAACATGCATTTTTAGTAATCAAAGCAGCGACACCAGGCATTTATCAATGGACTATCAACCTTATCTTAACAACATATTGTAGATTAAAGACCTTATACTACACATAATTTTCACACAAAACTCCTATTAAAGTTAATGAGCCTTCCTGATGAACAAGTATAGGATTTGGCTTTTTTATTATTATTTAATAGTTTTGGATGGCTTTGGTTCTGTAGTATATTTACCAATAGGTGACACTCCTGGTATTAAGTCATGAATATTCTCACGTATGCACTCAACTCTGAGACCCACTACTGTAACTCCATAAATTAATTAGGTTCCATAGTTAAGGATGCTTTGAAAATTTTCATGCAGGCTTTATGATGAACCCATCTAAAAATGATCTGAGGAAGTGATTTCAGGAAATGTTTTATGCAATTGTTTTTAAAAGTTTCATGACTACTATACATAGTTTTCACAAAAGACCTCATAAAAATACTGCTTCTAAATTTGTTGCAGCACCACTTTTTTTCAACTCCTGTTTATTCAGCACAGAGCCCACTTTTCAACACACAAACCGGCACCTATATAGCTTCACGTACATAAAGGCATATAGTTATTTCAAATTAACCACTTTGACTTTACATTGAAGTTATTAATTCAAATTAAAGAGTCTTCACTTGGCTCCTAATTCAAATTAAGGCAGGCTTTATTAATTCAACTTAGAGTCAATACTAGACTCTCTAATTCGAACTAGGGGGAGGTAGGAAAGTCAATAAGGCAATTATATTGAATTAAGCCTACTCCCCGGCTTACACTGGCATAATTTGAAATCATAACTTTGAAGTATCCATTACTGAAGTTATAGGATTTTTATTATATCAAATTAGTCTTTCCTTATTTTGAATTTAAAAAAGACTTAATTCAATATAATAAAATGCCAGTGTGGCCGAGGAATAGATTATTTCGAATTAAGCCTCCTTAATTCTAAATAACTTGTAGATGCACCCAAAGAGTCAACAGATTGTTTAGAAAAGACAAGAGCAGCTCCTTCAACGGTAAATTGACATTTCCTATAGCTTGGGAGAGCACAGATAGCAACCCTGGACAGGCGAATAACCTCACTGTACACTGAGCAGTTGGGAGCCTTGTCAGGCTTGTAGGAAAAGGTCTGTGTGGCCCCTTTGAGGCCAAAAGAGCCAGAGTGACTTGCTGCTGCAGCTTCAGCCCAGGTCAGGGTGGGCACACTAAAGCCCAGGTGATCAGAAGAGGGGACTATTTAGGCCCATGCCAATGCAGGAAAAGCCCTCTGCTACCGGGACCCCCCTTCCCAGTGTAGTAGTTAAATAACAGGGTTAGTCACAATCTGCTGTGCCAATTGTGCTAGTCACTCCTCTCTCAGGGGAGTGCGAAGGACTTTTTCTATCAGCACCAGATTGGCCAAGACAAAGGAGGGCTGTGTCCCCCACACCAGGCTGGAGGCTTTGTTGGGGTGAGCATGAAATGGGTTAGGCTGTGATGTTGCAACTCATCTGTAGGCATGGGAAGGATGCCTAATGCAACCATTCCACAGGGAAGGAATACAATTATCAGATTAAAAGGTATGGTAAAGGATTTAAAGAAGATATTATTTAAAGGAACAGAAATTAAGGGTGGGGGAATGAAAGGGGTTGGGGGCTCCTACAACTCGTATGGACCCTCCCACCCTACCTTAGCCCTGAACTGGACCCTCCCACCCTACCTTAGCCCAACAGCAGATTGGCTGGGGACCAGGATGCATATGAAGAAGAAGAAGAATATGTAAATGATACCATCAGGTATAGATAAATGAATATAGTTGCAGCCTAATGAAACCACATCTAGTGTCTCCTGGCCTTCTTCTGGCATAGAATGGCTCCGAGAGCCAGGGATGCAAACCCCCAGCATAGCTGGACAAAGAGTAAGAGCTGGCCTACAGGCAATCAAGCACTTCTGTCTCCAAAAGAGTGATCTTTAAACCAGCAGCAGGGGGCATGTTGTCCCAATCCACACAATGAAACAATGCAAGTAGAGTTTAGTTTTCTAATAATCACACTTAACCTGAAACAAACTACGTTTCCAGTGAGCACTTGCACTGTGATCTTTCTTGCGGTAAAAATGATGACTGCTTTCAATACTCTGAATGCTAGTTCCCAACACCTAGGTACAGTATTGTGAAGGAACAGTTATGCTTTCTTTCCATGAAGATGTGCTTACCTGTTATACAGAAGAATATCTGGCTTCCAGATCTGCCCAGCAGGAAAACGGACATTCTTCACTCCAGGATACTCAGACATGTTCCATTGCAAATAGTAATCTGTCCAATACTGACACAAAGAAATGTGTTAATAGCACTTTTTTCACACTCTGCCACTCTCTGGTTCTCGGGGGGGGATTATCTAGCCCCAACCAAATATTTCTTTTTATTTATTTTAAAAAAATATTATTTAGATTCAGATAACTAAATGCTTTGAAAGAATTACTTCAGGCGCCTTGAAAATGACATTGCAAACACAAAAATCCCATTTTTACTTCACAGTGACTGCATACAACAGCCTGTAAGTGCAGGCTCAATATGCTTGTATTTTATTGTTCATGCTGTCTTAAGCACCATGTTGGAATACAACTGATTTATAATACAAATACTAATACCAATTACATTTCTCTTCTGAGACATAACATGGATAGATCCTTTTGTTGAAAATGATTCAATTATATTACCATTTAGAGGCACATTGGGTAGAGCAGCTAACAGTCTCTACTGATAAGAAAGACCACTGAAATTCTAGCATCTAAAAGGAACAATGCAAATCTACTAGAGGAGAGAATATCTGCTATACAAGACTTTCAGCCAACGTTTTTCACTCTCAGTGAAGAATTTTAATTGCTGTAGTTTTGAAAATTATGGGCCTTATCTTTAGTGGTGCTGAATATAACTCCCATAGAGTATGTCTACACTGGAGGTTTAAGTCAATTTAACCAGGCTTAAGTCAACTTAAGCAACTCCAGGGCCACATTTGGAGTTCATTAACTCAGCTTAAGCACTTGCTTAAGTTGACTAAATAACTCTCACCCTTAAAGTCGACATTAAGGGATAAGTCGACCTTATCAAGTTGACTTAACAAAATTGGCTATTAAAGTTGACTTAATTAAGTCGACTTAAGGCAGGAGAGCCATTTAAGTTGACCTTATAAAAGCCAATTTAAGCCAGGGAACCCATTTAAAACTGACTTTATTAAGTCAACTTTAAATGGGTCCCCTAGCTTAAGTCAACCTTATGAAGCTGACTTAAACAAATGGGGACTGTCTAAGTTGACTTAATACAGTCAACTTTAAATCGACCTTATTAAGTCGACTTACCTGTCTAGTCTAGACATAGCCATAAATGGCTGCTCAGCCCAATGCAAACAAAAATGGACAAGACCCAACTTCTAGTTCAGGGTTACATCAGGGACACTCATCATCCGATATCAATTCTATCACACTTTTAGTGAAATACATTTTAGTGGATAGTTTTTAGAAAAAGAGTCAACATGGATAAAATGAGACATTACCAGAAAATTCACTCAAATATTTCAACAAGTTCAATTCACTTTGCGTTTAAAAACTGTGTGCACCTCTGCAATCCTGGTTTTATATCACAAGGTAGGTTGTTCTCCCTATCCATGACCCAGACCTATCACATGAAAACATCCAAATAGAAATGATTCAGACAAATTTCAAAAAGCTCTAAATGGGCCAAGGTTTCAAGAGTCACTATTGTTTTCCCCCTCCAGCCACTGAGCTGTGAGCAGCTTGCTCACAATTTCTGTTATCCAGCAGCCTATTAGACAATGTGAAGTCCTCCTCCTGACAGTTTAAAACCTTAATCACAGAATACTCTAGCCCACTGGTTTTCAAACTATAGGTTGGGACCCAGTGCTGGGTTGCAGACCCGCAGGTACTGGGTTGCAGCACTCTCTGCTGCTGCCACCACAGGACTGGAATACATTGCTCAAAGATGTAATTGTTGGGTCATGGGCATAAATTTATTTTTTTCAACTGGGTCTCAAGAAAAAATGTTTGAAAACCACTGCTCTAGTCTACAAATGTAGCACCTCCACCTTGTCCAGTCTCAGAATAAAGGTAGGTCTGTAGGTCTCAGAATAAAGGGGAAAAAAAGCTAGGAAGCTGCATGAATGTATGTTTTATACTTGTGGAACATAAAAAGCATATTTAAACCTGCAGTTGAAGAGTCATTTTACATTTCACAACTCACCATTTGTAGCCAAATGTTGGTTGTTAAAACTTGATTCTTTTCATCCTGGGAATAAGAGAAAAAAATAAAAATAAAGAACAATTCAATGTTCTTCAAGGAAAGGACTACGGTAATATCATTCAAGATGCTTTAGTGAAATCAAATAGTAAGCAGTTATATTAAAATATCTTTCAATAAGAAATGATCCTGAGTAATGTGTCCCATTAGGGAATGTGAAACAGGTTATGACTCTCTGTACTCCACGTTAGCAGTTTTTGAAAATTTCTTTTTAAACTGTTATTTTTATGCTACCACATCCCTCTACTACCGTTGTCTCCTGAGGGCAAAGTGTTTCTTCTTGGTTTGTCCTGAGCCATTTTCTTTAATATAGGATGTTGCAAATGCAAAACTAGTGCACTAGAGCTTTCCTTTTTCAGCTTCGCTTACATGTATCTCATCTGCTAGTTTACCTAACAAACCAGCGATGCAGCCACACCAGCAGGCACAAATTATAAAAACAAAATGAACAAAAAACCTGAATAATCTGAAATAAGTAGCTATGGAAGCTTGGGCTCTGTTCCTGCTACTTTTACCAAAGTTGAGTAGTGTCTTATTATATAAAGTCCCACTTATCTGAATGTACTGTGGTTTTACCAAAACCCTGTATATGGGGAAGTGCACTGCTGCAACACCCTAAGAGCATTCTGGAAACCAGATTGTGACTTAAAATGTCACATTTCACTTAAGAGTTACACATGCACTCTCTCTCTCTCTGCAGTGGATGTACCTTGCACTGGCCCTACCACTGAAGCAGTGCAGATCCCCAGCAAACCAGCACAGAAAAGTAGCCTCACGTATCAGGAATGGAGCCATTCTCTAGCCAACCAGCCACCTGTGTGGGGATACAGAGTAGTAGCTCTACAGATCCCTTAAGTTACTTGAATGGATGCACACAATATAAAAGGCTGAGAATAAGTTACTATGCAACACAAGCAAGTGTGACAGAACTAACTCCTTAATTCTGGCACTAACTAAGAAGATAATTTCTTCAGTTCTCAGACATGGCTGAATATTTGTGATCTCAGTACTCTGGACTTATCAGCAGTTACTCAAGCCTCAGTCAGATCTTCCTTAGAGTATTTCTGCCTCAGTGGCTTTCTATCAAGGTAATGGGATGCACTGCAGTCTGATTCCCATCACTTGAATTTGTTTTCTAATGTAGCCTCCCCATTCATAAGTGTTACCCTATCCTACAGCTCTACTCGAGAAAGTACACTGGAATTCACTCTTTGGAAATTCCATGGCATATCCCAGGGACAACTGTACAGTGTACAAGGAGTGTCAAACCAGCAGATACAGCTAAAGGAATTTACGTTTTATTCTTCACCAAATAATAAATGTCCAAAGACAACTGTATTCAATACAAAACAAACAAGGAGTCCTGTGGCATTTTTAAAGACTAATGAATTTATTTATTTCATGAAGCGTTCATGGGAGAAAATTTATTCATCTTTAAAAGTTCCACAGGATTCTGTATTTGTTTTGATGAATGAGACTAGCACAGCTGCCTCTTTGGAACTTGTATTAAGTACGAGGGCTTTCTTAAACTGAAAATGTACGTACATAATTTAATCTGTAATCCAGTTTTTTGCAGATTTCTGAATGAATGGAAGGATTAAAAGGCCTTTAGTTGTATCAGTATTAGGGCAGTACAAAGATAGTTGTAAAACCAGCTAAAACTGCCAGAGAGGATGACATTTTAATAGCAAATGGGAGACATTTAAACAGGCACATCAATAAAGATGTGAAAGTGTTACCAAATTCCCATGGGATCACAACAATGGGATATATGTCATAAAGACAAATGAAAGAATTCAGGCAAAAACACCCCGGATTAATATTCTACATGGTTCTAGTCTCTCCCTAGATGCATATACTTAGCACCCACAAAAGTCAATGGTATCTGTGCCCAAATGTAGTGGCAGAATTTAAAACTTTTTCTTTCTATTCTGTCCTGTCCATTCAGTGAATGCCTTTCACCCAAGCCTGCTTCCAACAAGCAAACAGTCATTTCTGAGTCTTGTGGCAGTGGGAGGGGGAACTGTCTTGTCTACCCTTCAATACAAGGAGCACAGCACTTGCTGCAGGCTCAAGTTGTGTCTTAAGACAGTGAAGCAGTCATTAAAGTTATTATGGTTATCTGAAGATATAGGTGATGAGTGAGGAAAGTGTTACTTTCCTGTAGCGATTCACAGAAGTACTTGACTAACATTAACAGCTATTATTCTGTGGCCATATAAACATTTGTGTGATACATGGGCATCGCTGGTGCTGGGCACTCCGGGGCATGTGTCCCGAACCCCAGCACCAGTGCCCTGGATCTCCAGCCCAATCAGGCTGGAGACCCGGGGCCCAGCTGCCGGCAGCCGCTGCAGCCCCATCCCCAACCAGGGATCCGGGGCCCGGCCACCCACGGCCGCGGCAGCCCTGTCCCCAGCTGAGGATGAGTGGCCCGGCCTCCTGCAGGTGCTTCTGGCCCCATACCCGGCCAGGGCCCAGCTTCCCGCGGAGGTGCGGCGGCGCCTGGCCCTGTCCCTGGCCAGGGGGTGGGGCCTGCAGGCTGGGGGCGGGGCCTGTGGGCCAAGAGCAGGGCCTGGGCCTGGGCCTGAGCCTGGGCCCTGGGTCCCTCCCCCAGCCAGCAACACCCCTGGTGTGATGCATCACTGAAGTGCCTTCTGTGTTATTAGAGAGCTTACTAGTCTCAGTAGGACAACAGAATGAGTTTCCATTGGGCTTTAATTCATGAATCAATTAAGAAACTATGTCTACCAGATCATTAACCACATTCTAAAAATAGCACTTTTCTCCAGACTACCATGTTAAGGCAGGTGTGCAAACAATTCCAATTACACCTTGTCTCCTCTGTAACAGGCAAGCAACAGTGTATGCAGGACACTTCAAGTATGTGAATTGATTTGGGAGCCCTTTAAATGGACTTTGTTTGGTCTAAATAGCTGTACAAGGTGCACAGCAGTAGAGAACCAGGCACCTGGATGAACTCTTATTGCAGAACTGCTGGCCTAAGTGAATATGCAACATTAAGCAACATGCTGCCATCCTCGTGTATTTTGTTATTTAAAAGTTTGGAAACTGAAAGAGATTTGAACAGCATGGCTCCATTTGGATCACTGTATTTAAGGTCCCATCAGTGCTCTACTCATAAATCCCCATCTTCCAGTGCATATGAACGCACCTGTACAAACTTCATTTGAAGGCTGAAGCTTTGTGTATAATACCCCTGTGCTGGAGAAATTTCACTCCTTTTAGTTAAAATTGGTTTGACTGGTTTTCATCAAGAGCGGGAGACTGATAGTTTGCTGGTTTCAGAAGCATTGCACTGCACATGCAACCTTGCAAACAGCTTCCTTTGGGGCTGAAAGGGAACAGTCTTCAGGGTTTTTTTAGCTCCTATGCTGAACAATGTTTTTGAATATTATGGAGGACTTCTAAAAATCAGTTTCTCAGCAAAATACAGTTATATTGTTTTCCATCACAGCTGCACACAAACTGTTTAGAGACTGAAATAGATTGTGAAATTTTGTGCAAATCCCAACACAGATTTTAAATTTGTCTCCATTTTGCAGTTTTTGAACAGCAACTCCTTGGTGAAAAGAGAGTGTTGCACTGAGGAAGACAAACTATCTGTAAAGGGGGTCTTACAAATACTTTTTTAATATGAAAAGGAAAGGACTTCACACTGCCTCCTGAGGTGTCATAAATAATAATGCAACACGGCAAACAAGGCCAGAAACAAAATGACTTACTTTGAGGGGTGGTTTACCAGGCCAGCTACTTTAGTTAATGCAGGCTTCAAATCACATAAAAATAATGGTGTGATGTGTGGTGACTATTAAGAAAGCATTGGTCAAACAGTTCAGCTCACTAGACGATGCTATTATTAATTTAGTGAACTGAGTAACCCTTTGGCTATGAAGCTCGTGGCTATAGCATTGATGCAATGCTGTACAAGTTAAACTGTTGATAAGCTAATTTTGATAGTAGGCTGGGTCTATGTAAGGCCTGCTCTACACTACAGAGTTAGGTGGGCAGAAGGCAACTTTCAATGACCTAATTAAGTCAGTGTGTACATAGCAGACTTCCTCTACCAGTCTAAGAGCCCTACTACACTGTCATAATAATTCTACCTCCATGAGAGGCATGGGGTTTATGTTGGTGTAGTTAAGGCAATGCTACTTATTCTTGTTAATTTCACAACTCCTAGCTGGAGTCATGAAATTGACAAGAAAAACTGGTAGGCTCCTGCTGTGAACCCGACTCGCAGCTCATAGCTTGGGCTGCCACCCATGGCAGATGGAAGGAGCTCCAGATGCTCCACTCTCAAGCAGGCTGCCACCCAGGCTCTCAGTTCCACCTCCCTACTGGCAGACTGTTTTGCAACAGTATCACTAACACTGTTGAAACTATCAGAATATGAAGGCTACATGCAATGTTTAGTGATACAATGAAGCTCCAACACACACTTGATTCCTCATGGTACCTTTCTTACTTAACAGAAAAAACGCATTAAATATATGTATAAATGTAACTCTTATATAAACCAACCTGTAGCTCCACTAACATCCAAATGGTGACCATTAATATCATTTAATAATTTACTGCTTGACTCTTATTCCTGCTTGACTATATGGTAAAAGAAAACATAACCAAGCAGTAATTTACAATTCCACAAGACATACAGTTAAAAAGGCTCAGTGCTTCCTGATTGTCCAGAAAAAAAAAAAGGAGGTGGGAGGCCTGAACTGTGCTACAGGGCTATTCAAACATTTTATAAAAGTAGCAAGGTTTTAAGTTTACTTTAAGAAGTTATCAAGGATTAGTCAGCAGTCATCTTGGCTATGTCTACAATACAGGGCCCAGTTAAATCAGCTTAATAAGGTCTACTTGAAGTCAACTTTATTAAATCAACTTAGTGAGGCCCATTTGTTTAAGTCGACTTTAAGGACAGGAGTTATTAAGTCAACTTAAGCAAGTACTTAAGTTGACTTAATGAACTCCAGATGTGGCCAGAGCGTTGCCTAAGTTGACTTAAGCCTCCTTAAGTTGACTTAAGCCCCTAGTGTAGACATAGCCAGTCAATGCCGTAGCAGGGTAGTTGCCCCACTCTGGCAGGGAGGGGGGTCAAAAGCCCTGCTGAGATGTGACTAACCAATAGGAGTAGAGAACTGCAGGGCCAATCAGAGCACATCAGGCTATATAAACTCAGGGCTGCAGCACCCGGTTGAGGCAGTTTGCTTCAGACCTTGGAGAAAGGTCATGCTGTCAGCAGAACTGCTGGAACTAGGACCCTGGACAGCTCAAAGGGGGCACCACTTGGCTTTTGTGAGGCACAGCCTTGATACAAGGGCTGCAGGCCCCTCAGGAAGGTGTTGATATGGCCCAGGGAATCTAGTGAGTGCAGACTGAAAGGGATTGAGTGCGTTGAGGGGGTGCTCAACAGAGAACATAGGGTTCCTGGGCTGGCGCCTGGAGAAGTGGATGGGCCTGGGCCCCATATGACTCTTCCAGACTGCCAGTGAGTGGGGAACCACAGGTAAGCAGTACAGAGCAGGGCCTGCTGATACAAGTAGGCCAGTCAGAAAAGGATTGTACCCTGGAAGGGGGGTTGAAAGGTTGAGGTCCTAGAACAGACCGCAGGTGAGTGGTGAAGGGACTAGTGGTGGCCACTGAGGCAGAATGGGCTGGCAGAGACTGGACTTCCCCCTGAAAGTGGGAGAAGGAATAATGACTATGGAAGGACTTGGCTGGGGGATTGAGGTCTTGAGGAGAGAATGGTCATGAAAGAGACCAAGCAATGACCACCAAATGGTGGACTGCTTGAGCAATTCCCTGTACTATCCTCAGGAGGTATTCATCTGGTAGGTCCTGTGCTGTAGAGGTCTACAGGTGCCTTTCCCACCTCCCAATGCATTTATTACATCTTTTAAAACTTCTGTATTAAAAAAAAACCTTGTCTTAATTATTTGAACGTTTCAGTTTCTAAATGTTTGTTAAGAAACTGTGATGAAACATTAATTTAAAAAAAATCATTGAACTCCTGTTTCAGAAGCAAATATTCTCCCAGGGCAAGATTTTTAAATATGACTCATGATTTTGGGCTGAATCAGTTTATAGGTCTCTATCTCGACAAGCCATAAAGGAAGCCTGAGTTCTCTTTTAAGTTTGCTAAAGCTAAACATCCAACTGTAGAGGCAGCATCCAAAATAACTAATTGTTTAGCCCCAGCACTTTTGAACCCCACACTGGAAAATCCAAACACTATAATGCTTATTATATAGATGGCTAGTAAGTTAAAGTGGACACTGGAGTCTTAACTCTCAATTACCTATGCTAATTTTCACTTGCTATTTACAAATTCATTTAATGTAAGTACATGAGTGAAATACTGGCCATGCTGAAATTAACAGCAAAATTCCCAGTGACTTCAGCAAGACTGGAATTTCAGCCAGCAGTTCTGATAAGCAAACCTGTTCAGTTCAATGTTTGATTACTGAAAACATTAAGCCTCTTAAATGTTAAGTTTTCATGTGATTAAAAGTTTCGAGAATGATCCACTGCAAGATTTCTCCCTTCCTTTAATGACACAGCTTGCTTCCAGACTGTGGGGGGGAAGGGCTTCCCTGTACTGGATCAATTTCACTGTATCTTATTAAAATATATATTTTTTAAAAAACATATGGCATATATAATTATAAAAAATGCTGGGCTCCTGGGCAGCAAGTCATAATAGGGCCAGTTGCTGGACACCAATACCACTACTATCAATGTCTTATGAATCTTAACAACTATGTTGATTTGCTGTTACGGTATGACCTGATCCCAAGTCTTACACTCCCTTACATTTTCCTCTCATTCTGTAAGTTCCCACATCTTCAAAGTGTCTGATGAAGTTGGATTTTCTCCCACAAAAGCTCATGTGATAAATAAATTTGTTAGTCTTTTAAGTGCCACAGGACTCCTTGCTTCTTATTCTACAGACTGTCTTATTTATTTAAATCTTATCCTGCTGAAACCCATAAGTTGTTCAGTTCATTATCTCTTATCTCATTGTCTCAGTACTTCCTAATTAAATATTCAGAGCATCTTTTGATCCTCTAGGTTAAATTATTGGCATCTGATGAAGCTTCTTTCTTCTTTTTTGAGATCCAAACCATGTTATCTAGTTAGTGAATTTATCACGTAACACAGTGAGATTGTCCTCCCTTTTTAGTGTGACACATTGCACTCACTATACTGTACCTCAGCAGAGTGAAAATGCCAGAATTAATGTCTGATCCTTCAGCCTCCACAGCCTTTACAATTTACAGACAAGGCTGGAGGATGATTTAGGCTCACCTAATATCAACTGCAATTGGCAAAAATACTCTAAAAATTTTCTCTACGCTCGGCGGTGCTCCTTGGCTTCTAATTGACAGCTTTGTGACAATGTCATACCAAGCTATTGCCAAGAGAAAGCTGAGGTTCACTGAAGCTTTCAGTCCATATATGACATAAGCAGATACATTTATTTTAGAAGTGAAGTGCTGGTGGTGGCTGCTTAGAGCTGCTTGCTACAGTTCTGTTACAAAACTAAATGGAAGACTGAAATAATTTCCCTGCTCCTGATTGCGGTACGCAGAGGAACCTGATGTGAATCTTATTAATCCATAACATAATACGTGTGAGCCTAATTCATCCATAACATTTTTAACTTTCATAGGAGCCCCTCTTAAAACTAGCAAACAAAACTTGTTTGGAGAGGAAGGCAGGACTAGTGATCAGGGAACCAGTCAAGACTCTGTTCTTCCACAGACTCCCTGTGTGACCTTGGACAAATTGCTTAGTTTTTCCGTGCCTCAGTTCCACATCCATAAAATGGAGGAAACAGCACTTCCCTACCTCACAGGGGTCATGTGAGGATAAATCCTTTAAAGACTGTGAGACATTCAGATTGTGCTGTGATGGAGCCCACATCTGTGCCATTGATGTAATGGTAGTTAAGGCTGTGCAAGGAAAAACTGCACCCATCCAAAACCTTAAAAGAAAGAAAATAAGGAATTAAGAGGAAATTTTGTGCATTCCTCTCCACTCTCACATTTCCAACTCTATCAATAACGCACTCTAGCACTTCCATCTTCACCAGACTTGCCCTTTACCATATTTTATAACAATAAGCACATTTGATTGTTGCATATTTTGAGCAGTTAGGAAAATAATGCTGCTGATGTAGCTGTTATGGTTTTGCATTAGAGTAAAAGTTGGGGCATGCTTACTTTTTATAATTTTGAGGCAAGTGCCTCATGAAGTGTTGGAATGTATGATCAATAGCACTGTAGGAAGATGAAAAAGGAAAGAAATGCAATGAATAAGAGTTGTTAGAAGAGATGAGATGAGAATTCCAGGTTTCCTCTTTCCCTGCACAGGGAGCTTTCCCCAGGCTAGAGCAGGGTGGGTGGATGAGTGGGATGGATGGCACTGGTTTTTTCTCTCTCCCAGACAAGCAAATGATGTATTACTGTTAGAAGTCTACCTAGAGAAACTTCCAGCTCTTATCTCCATCACTTAGAAATAAGGAACTTATAAATCTCACAGGCCTTACCTGACTACAACTACCTCTGCCTTCATTAATTAAAGAAAGCCTATCTATAATCTTTTTAATGAATGTTATTTTTAAGCAGATTAGTAATTGCTGAATTATAGGACATAGCCAACTAATCTGGCTAGATGAAGGGCATATTGGATGTTGGTTATAAATACAAACCAAAAAGCAAACAAACAATAAATCAAACGCTAATCAACCAATGTGTTTTCACATTGGTGGATTCAGTCAATTTGGTGGATTCAGTATGGCGCACATATTTACCATTATGTCTAAAATGTTCTATAGACAAACTACCAATGTATAATTGATAAGTTTGTAAACAGTGCATCAGGAGCAACAATGTGGACAAAAAATGGGTTTCAAAGTGCTTTAGATTTCTTGTAAAAGGGTACTAAGAAAAATGAGACAATCTAGTGAAAAGACTACCAAAAGAAGTGATTTTTACACTCTTATTATTCTTTCTGTATCAATTCATTTTTCATCAAACAACCAAGAAAAATTCAAATTATATTTAAAGGCTGTGTCCACATGCAGACAGTTAAATCAATCTAACTTAAATTGATTTAATAAAATCACCATAAAAATCATAAAATCAAATTAAGCTAAATAGATTTAACAGATCCACACTAGAAAGTCAACTCAAACTATCATGTCCAGGAACAGGACTTGGTAGTTCGATTTAGGAGAACACCACCATGGCAGGTGTGGCAAGATGGCCCCCTAGAAGGGCCATGACACCACCCAGTTTATGAATAGAGAAAGGCACCTTGGGAAGCAGAAGGGCAAAATTGTTAAACCAAAACAATTGAAATAACATGTCTACATGGCGTTATTTTGATATAATGGTTTCAATCTAAGCCTCAGTGCAATTTAAAATGAGGTTTTATTGAATCGCTCTAACTTTCCTTGTTTCAAAATGATAGAGCTCATCATTTCGATTCAAGGAAATGTCGTGTGGACCTACACTTTTTAAAATCAAAATAACCAGTGTTACTTTGATTTAAAATCTGCATTTGAACATACCCAAAATTTAGATTCTAGATTCTGTCATTCCAATGATAATTTTTGCAAAATACAGATTTAAAGTTTCTGTTAAAATGGAAATCTGTAACATAGCCTCAATTATGGTGCAGCAAAAACAGTTCTGGCAATCCAACACTGTCTTAAGCTCTAAAAAATGACAGCAAAAGGTGAAACCTACCACAAATGGAAATTAAGCAGGTGAGCTACTATACAGCCTAACCTGCTGTAAATTCCACCTCTCCATGGTTGCTCCCCCACCTATGCTTCTGATGTAAAAGAGTCTCCTCTTAAACCAGCTGAATGCTACATATATCTGAGCAGGTGTTAAAGTATAATTTGGTGGGCCCCGGAACCCTCCCGTCCAGTTGGGCCCTCCTCCAGCACAAGTGGGCCTCCCTTCTGGCAAGGTGGGCCCCCCAATACCCCTCCCCAGAACCCATCCCCTGCCCCAATACCCACCCCCAGACACAGACAGACACAGACACAGAGCCACCCCCAGATACACACACACACACACACACACACACACACACACACACACACACACACA
>ML681967.1:545249-573599 GCA_007922195.1 Podocnemis expansa | reverse complement strand
AGCCACCCCCAGACACACACACAGACACACATATGCACCAACAGCCCCTGCCCCCCAAAGCCCTTACCTTGGCTTTTTTGCAGGCTGCCTGACCGGCTAGAAGCTGCTTCTAGCCACAGAATGCTCCACTCTGCAGGGGGAGATTCACAAACTCCCAGCCTGCTGCAGCTCTCTCCTGGCTAGGCTTAAGGTGGAACAGGGTTTAAGGTGGAGCTACTGGAATGCTGTGTTCCAGCTGCTCATGCTATTTTTAGCGGTGCCCCAGAATGCAGTGTTCTGGTACATTGTTCTATTTTTAGCAGCCCCAGAACAGCATTCCAGTGCATTCCTCCTTACTTTAACCCCTGTACCTGAGAGATCCAACAGTGCTGCTATAGATTGCCAAGATGCTCACTTTGGACAATATTCTGTAACATGCCAAAAGCCTCCTGAAAGCTGCTGGCCACTCACTGGATGCTCTGAACTACTGAAGTGGAAGTAGAAGGCATTCAAGACATCATGTTTCTTCCTCTTCTACATTCTATATACAGGGCCAAATTCAGCCATGGAGCAACTTTTTTGCTAGGGCTGTACTAGACTGTCACATCCTTTCAACACTGAATCTCTCTGGCTTTATCGAACCATTAGCAATAAAGTATTACATCAGTATTCATGACTGAGTCATGTACCTTCTATAACATTAATGATATTTTTGCTGAAAAATCCACACAATCTAGTCTGAAAATGTCTCCTTTACTGTTGAACTCGGTAGTTGTTCTGTGGTTCGATGTATCTGCATTTTTTACTGAAGTATTAAAAGAAATGTTACAAAACAATGAAAGTTTTTTAAAAACTAGGTCTAAAAAGAAAAGTCTTCCCATAAAACTCTGAAGGCCCTTAGGCCTAATTCAGTTATAGTCTATGACGCACATACAGTTGCCTCCAGCTCATTCTCAACACATGATCTTTGTGAAATAGGAAATTAGCATGTGTGAGTGACAACTACTCCACTAAATGAAGTAAGTCTGTTATTTTGTTCCTGAAAACAAACATATTCAATGTATGTATAGAAATAATGTATTAAATAGAGTATAGTTAGAGATATAATTATTCATATGTGGTGTGTGAGCATACACACACCAGTCTGGTTTACACACAGACAAATAACTTCCAGATTGTCTTTTACAATATGACAGTTCTCAGTTAAACATGAAAAAGTATGCATGAAAACACACTTGTTATCACTGATGGCCTGTATATTCTACAAATGAATTATGTTACTCAGTATATTAGGCTGATGCCCATAAAATACTCCTTCACAATTTTCAGTGTACAGTCATAGTATAACAAACAAACAAGGAGTCCTGTGGCACTTAAAGACTAACTAATTCATTTGTTGCATGAGCTTTCATGGGAGAAGATCCCACTTCCTTGTTTGTTTGTTTTATTGAACTAGACTAACAAGGCTACCCCTTCAGATCCAGTCATAGTATGACATGTTTAATTCTTTCTGTGATGAGTTTCATTTCAGGTGCCTATGATATCTATGTGCAAGCTATTTACACCTTCAATGTGTTATTACTATTTTATATTTCTGTATAATGTGCCAGGTGCTCTCCAGACATATAAAAAGTACAGTGCAGATTGTCTGCTGAGCTAATACTCCACCTACAGTAAGAGAATGAGGACAATCAGGTGGCCATTTCCACCTCCCTCATTCTCAATGCCTGCCCCAGGCCCAACACCATTGGATAGGTTTACACTCCATTTTAAAACCCATGATAGCAAGTCTCAGAGCCCAGACTTACAGAGTTTGGCTTGCACTAAAACAGCAGCAATTTTTGAGGGCCCCTGGCCCCACAACACAAATAATCCCTGCTTGTCAGTGGGAAGGATCAACCCTAGGATCTCTGAAGCTTAGTGTATAAGCCTCTAATGAATGAGCTGAAATTCACATCATCTAAAATTGTTGCAGACTCATCAATCTCTAGATGATTTAGATGCCACAAAGGAGGGACAGAGTGCCACACCAGGCAGGCGTGGATAACGTGCATATGTTAATAGGGACAAGGAAGAGAGACAGGCTGGACCACAAAGCAGAATGACACAATGTATCACCCCAAAGGGACAGAAATATTTTTTTAAAAAAAATACAGTGGATGGTAAAAAATAGCCCAGGGACAGTTTGGATCCAGGGCTTCAATCAATTACTATGTGGTACATCTATCAGAAAGGTTTTGCTTTCCCACAGGCGAATGTATAAAAACTGGATCATGCGAATGCTTAATAGCAGGCTTGCTATCAGATTATTCAAAGCATCAATCCCCTTTCTTCTTAGTGTTTGGTGGACTGAGCCCTTAGCAGACTATGGAAAACCAAAATCTTTTTAGTATGTGAGCTACACAGTCAAAGACCAAAGCTTTGAATCTGATCTGTTCCACTACACTGTCACTATCTACCATTGATAATTGCACATGTGCATCCAACAGAGGATATACTGTACTTCATGCTTTGGAACAGGAAACTTTTAAAAGTTCTAAAGCTATCACTTTCTATCCTTATTTTTTGATTCATTGGTTTGGCTTCTGGGGAGGGGAGAAGGACCTGCTGGTAAAAGGCCCTTTCTTTCCTTCTGTTTTGTCTTTTCTCTTTGTAGACACAAAATACCATTTTTAAAAAATAAGGGAAAATTTAACCAAAATAATTTCAAACTTTGGTTCAAGTTAACCTTTGAGTTTGGAGAAAGAGGTAGAGACCTCAGATTCCTTTATTATTCCTTAATTATAGGGGAAATTCACTCTTCTGTTTTTAAGAGAAAGGTCATGAGGTAAGATGCCACCTTACGCACACAGAAACTCTACAAGGTTCCCCATACACATATTAGCCATCTTTGTTTCAAGGGGAAACTGCTGCTTCTGTGTGCCCCTTCTCCCCCAAACTCTCCCCCATGGAAGAAATTTAGGATCTGTGTCACAAACCTCATAAATCTTTCAGGATCATGCAAATCTTGAATAATGGGCCATCTGCAGAGACTTGTGTCTCTGCATCTGCAGCATCTCTGGGCCCTACAACTCTGTCATGCTCTCTGACAGCATGGTTGATTCCCAGGTGCAAAGAGGCTCCTGAAGAAAGCTGAAACAGCCTCTAGCTGTATAGTGCCTTTTCTACCATGTTCTCCACCCCGGTCCCTCTTTTCACATACATTGTCTGACCTTTGGAGGAGGAAGAGAAAAATACTGCCAAGGCAGAAACACCCTCACCATTATTCTGCATGGGAATGGGATACCCACATACAGAGAGCTCCCTCAGTGCTTAGATCAGAATAATAACATCCAGGCTTTAGTTTTTACCTCATACTTACTTCTGCACACACTCATTATCCTTCTTGTCACTGAATTTCATGGGAATTTGCCTGAGTAAGGCCCTCATCCTCAGGATACTGCTCTACATGTTCTTATCCAACTTCCTAACAAAGAAGTAGAGATTATAAGTACAGTCAAATGTCACTAGCTGTGGAGCTGCACTTATCACAGGCATTAACTCATCATAAAAAAAACAACAAGCAGTTGTGTGGCACTTTAAGACTAACAGATTTATTTTTTGCATCAGCTTTTGTGGGAGAAGATCCCACTTCCTCAGATGCTTCGAAGATGGGTGAACTTACAGAAAGGAATGAAACTAAATGCAAGGGGGGTGTAAAACACAGGATCAGGTCATAAAGTAACAGAAAATCAGAGCAGTTTACAGGCTCAAACCATGGGAAGCCTGAAGTCAAATTACCCTTTGTATTGGGAAAAGAACGCATAGTCTCGATTGAGTCCTGCTTTCACAGAATTTAGCTTGCATATTAATTCGAGTTCAGCTGTTTCTCTTTGGAGTCTTGATGTCCCAGGTACATCTCTAACGACAGTCGTTAACAAATCCATCATCGAGTGATTAGGAAGATGGAAGTGCTCAGCAACTGGTTTCTTTGTTCTTTGATTTCTGATATCAGCTCTGTGCTCATTCAGTCTCTTACGGAGTGATCGTCCTGTCTGTCCAATATATAAGGTGTTGGGGCATTTCCTTCACATGATGGCATAGACCACATTAGTATATGAGCAGGTAAATGAGCCTTTGATGGAGTAGCAGGCTTGATTAGGACCTATGATGGTGTCTGTTGTGTAGATATGTGGGCAGACTTGGCAGTGTGGTTTTTTGCAGGGGTGTGTGCCTGCTTCAATGGTCTTGTTGTTAGATCTGTAGTTGCTGGTGAATATCTGTGTAAGATTAGGGGGCTGCCTATAAGCAAGGAGTGGTCTGTCTCCTAATGCTTGAGAGAGAGAGGGATCATCTTTTAGAATAGGCTGTAGGTCCTTAATGATCTTTTGCAGAGGTCTGACTTGAGGATTGTATGTGGTGACTAGTGGTGTTCTGTTGCTTTCTTTCTTGGGTCTCTCCTGTAGTAGATGATTTCGGGGAACCCGTCTAGCTCTGTCAATTTGTTTTCTTACTTCCCCAGGTGGGTACTATAGTTTCCAGAATGCTTGATAGAGATCCTCAAGATGTCTGTCTCTGTCTGAGGGATCAGAGCAGATACGGTTATATCTTAGGGCTTGGCTGTAGACAATGGATCGTGTGGTGTGTTTAGGATGGAAGCTCGAAGGATGTAGGTAACTTTACCGATCAGTAGGTTTTCGGTATAGGGTGGTGGTGATGTGTCTATCCCTGATTTGTACTGTAGTGTCAAGACAAAGGAGGTGCAGTTGTCATCATGAATAAATCAGATTATGACCAGGAGGCTTATAAACAACTCTCCAGCACAACCTTCTACAGACCACTTTCCTCTGACCCCACTGAGGAATACCAAAAGGAATTACAACGCCTACTCAAGAAACTCCCTAAGACAGCACAAGAACATATAGAGACAGAAACACCACCAGAACCACAGCCAGGGATGTTCTATCTACTACCCAAAATCCATAAAAAAGGAAACCCTGGATGCCCCATCATCTCAGGCACTGGCACTCTTACTGCCAGCCTATCTGGCTATGTGGACTCCCTTCTCAGACCCTACGTTATCAACATCCCCAGCTATCTTCAAAACACCACAGACTTCCTGAGGAAAATACAGTCCATTGGAGAACTTCCAGAAAACACCATTCTGGCCACTATGGATGTAGAAGCTCTTTACACCAACATCCCACACAAGGATGGATTACAAGCTATTAGAAGAACCATCCCAGATGATGACACAGCGCAGCTTGTGACTGAACTTTGTGACTTTGTGCTTACCCACAAGCACTACTTCAGATTTGAGGATCATTTATATCTCCAAATCAGTGGCACTGCTATGGGCACCCGCATGGCCCCACAATATGCGAACATCTTTATGGGAGACTTAGAACAACATTTCCTCAAGTCTCATCCCAAGACAGCTCTTCGTTACCTGCACTACATCGATGACATCTTTATCATCTGGACACACAGCAGGGATACTCTTGAAGATTTTCACAGAAATTTCAATAATTTCCACAACACCATCAAATTGAGCCTGGAACACTCCACACGGGAGATTCACTTTCTTGACACTACAGTACAAATCAGGGATAGACACATCACCACCACCCTATACCGAAAACCTACTGATCGGTATAGTTACCTACATCCTTCGAGCTTCCATCCTAAACACACCACACGATCCATTGTCTACAGCCAAGCCCTAAGATATAACCGTATCTGCTCTGATCCCTCAGACAGAGACAGACATCTTGAGGATCTCTATCAAGCATTCTGGAAACTATAGTACCCACCTGGGGAAGTAAGAAAACAAATTGACAGAGCTAGATGGGTTCCCCGAAATCATCTACTACAGGAGAGACCCAAGAAAGAAAGCAACAGAACACAACTAGTCACCACATACAATCCTCAAGTCAGACCTCTGCAAAAGATCATTAAGGACCTACAGCCTATTCTAAAAGATGATCCCTCTCTCTCTCAAGCATTAGGAAACAGACCACTCCTTGCTTATAGGCAGCCCCCTAATCTTAAACAGATACTCACCAGCAACTACAGATCTAACAACAAGACCATTGAAGCAGGCACACACCCCTGCAAAAAACCACACTGCCAAGTCTGCCCACATATCTACACAACAGACACCATCATAGGTCCTAATCAAGCCTGCTACTCCATCAAAGGCTCATTTACCTGCTCATATACTAATGTGGTCTATGCCATCATGTGAAGGAAATGCCCCAACACCTTATATATTGGACAGACAGGACGATCACTCCGTAAGAGACTGAATGAGCACAGAGCTGATATCAGAAATCAAAGAACAAAGAAACCAGTTGCTGAGCACTTCCATCTTCCTAATCACTCGATGATGGATTTGTTAACGACTGTCGTTAGAGATGTACCTGGGACATCAAGACTTCAAAGAGAAACAGCTGAACTCGAATTAATATGCAAGCTAAATTCTGTGAAAGCAGGACTCAATCGAGATTATGGGTTCTTTTCCCATTACAAAGGGTAATTTGACTTCAGGCTTCCCATGGTTTGAGCCTGTAAACTGCTCTGATTTGCTGTTACTTTATGAGCTGATCCTATGTTTTATACCCCCTTGCATTTAGTTTCATTCATTTCTGTAAGTTCACCCATCTTCGAAGCATCTGAGGAAGTGGGATCTTCTCCCACAAAAGCTGATGCAAAAAATAAATCTGTTAGTCTTAAAGTGCCACACAACTGCTTGTTGTTTTTTTACTGGACTAGAGTAACACGGCTATCCCTTTTGAAATTAACTCATCATACGTCTCTAGCTAACTCAGAGACATAATTGTAACCGTAGATGCTTTTTTTTTTCAGCTTATCATTACAGAAGAGTTGTGTGGTAGATGGATAGAAAACATGCTCATTAAGTCAGCAGAATAAGTCTCAGCTAATCAAATACTCTTAATACACCTTGGTCTCAAACATATGATCATGGACATGATACTTTCTAAGAAAAGCACATACACACATTTTATCTGCTTGACTTATGAATTCCCATGACTCACTGCACACATTGTAGTTCAGTTCAACTATAAAATGTATCTACAGATTTAAACTGTAGTTACATTTACTGCAACCATGCACTACATTGACTGTTCTGTACACTTATTTTATGGACCAATCTCAATTCTATTGAATTCAGTGGGAAAACTCGCAGCGACTTCAATAGGACCCAGATTTAAACCAGGAGTGGGCAACATTTTTGGCCTGAGTGCCTCATGTGATGTATGACTGCTTACAGTGGGCCACAGGCAGGGGGTGGATGGGACCTGGAGTGGGGCATGGCCAGCCCCCCCCAGAAAAAGGGGTGGAGCTAGACTCCACTCCCCCTCCCTCCAAGCTTCAGCAATGGCTGGGGTGGAAGTGCTGCTGCTCCGCAGGAGGTGGTGCAGTGGCAGCACTCCGGCCCCAATGCGAGCTGCCACTCTCCCTCCCCCTCCCAGGTCCAGGAGCCAGCCTGGGGTTGGGGAGGACACTGGAGAACCAGCTGGGGGGGCAGATGGCAGTGACATAGCAAGGGTTTCTGGAGCCTGGGGTCCAAGTCCACATTTGTGGACTCTCCCCCATGCCTTGTTCGTCCACCTATGTGGGACAGGGCAGGGAAGGGGGTTGGACATACGGAGGTGCTTCTCTGTTATCTCTCTTCCCTGTGGGGCAGCAGTGGCCATTCCCACTACATGCCATGCCACAAGCAGTAGCAAGCCTGCTGAGCTAGGTATGGGGGTGTAGGTCTGCAGCCCCTAACCCTGCCCTTCCTACCTGACATCTTCAGGGCTAGAGGCAGGTTTTTCAGCCTCATTGGCAGCTGCAGCAGGAGACTTGGGGGCAAAATCCCCCACCCCAGCAGGCTCCATCCAGCCCTTAGCCTGCATTCCCCCAAACCGCAGGAATCCCCTTGCATCCCTCCACACCTACAGCCCAGAGCTGTGTTGTGAATCGTCCAGCCAGGTAAGTCAGAGAACTTGGAAGCTCTGGTTGCATTTCCCTTTGGTCACTGCTATTAGAGGGCCAGAGGAGGGGATCACAGCCCCCCAGCCTTTCCCATCCCCCCGCACTCATTCAGGGCTGGTGGCAGATTTCAGCCTCAGGGCAGCCTCAGCAGGAGTACTGGGGCAGACCCCCCCACCCATGTTCCTAGGAAGCCCATTCCAGGGAATCCAGACTAGCCATTAGCTCCCACCTTTGCCCAGCCGCAGGAGTTCTCCCTCCCTTATTTACCATATTGCTGCTGAGGGAGTCCCTCATCCCCCACTCCTCCCTCCTGCCACCTCCCCTGGCATTGCCTTTGCAACTGCTCTGCTCTAGGAAGCTGAAGCAGAGGGATCTCCAAGGAAGAAAGAGCCAGGCCCTTGGAGGGGAAGGACTCTTCCTCCAGTGGCCAGCCACTAGCCAAGCTGACCAGTAGGATATTCTGATCAGACCCATGTTAACTTCCTTTCCCGCATGGGGCTTGAGCGCTGTGCTGCAGTTGGGCTTTGTTTCTACGTATGCTGGGCAGTGGAGCGCACATAGAAATTAAGCCCTCCAGCACTAGGACCCCAGAGGCAGCACCCAACTGGCTCTGGTTCTGCTTCTCTGTGAAGGGCCAGCCCAGCTAGGAGGGGTGCCCCCTCCCCAACACTTACCCACCCACCCCCTGGCTCTGATGGGGGACAGTCACCCCCCACCTTGGGGGCTGCAGAACCAGACTGGCCCTTCACAACAGGGGAAGGGCGCAGGAGGCTCTATACCTTTCAGAGCCTCCAGTGTCTCTCCTCCTGCACAGCAACTTGTGGAGCTCGGGGAGCAACAGAGAGAAGGAGCACAGGCCAGAATATAGCCACTCACGGGCCAGATCTGGCCGATGGACTGTAGTTTGCCTGCCCATCAGTGTCACTGTTAAATGCTAGCTTTAGGGCCAGGCTCCCATCACCACTCAGACAGTGCAGAGAAGCAGGACACAAACTGATATAGTAAACTGATCATTTCAAATGGGTTGGGAAGCCCTTAACTGGCATAAGGCTGGCAGTGGTTCTCAATAAAGGGTATGGTTCTCAATGAAGGGTGTGTATAGCCTAAGGTTATCCAGACATCTTGGGAGGTACATCAACTCATTTAGACATTTGCCTTGTTTTACAACAGGCTCCATAAAAAAAGCTTTAGTGAACACAATACAAATTAAAAATTTGTATAGAAAATGACTTGCTTATACTGGTCTATTTATACTAGTCTATCTACTATAACTAAGTAAATACAATATTTATATTCCAAATCAATTTTACCTTATAATTATATGGCAAAATAAGAAAGTCAATTTTTCAGTAATCAGGTGCTGTGATTTTTGTATTTTTATGTGTGATTTTGTAAGCAAGCAGTTTTAAGTGATGTGAAACTTGGGGTACATAAGACAAATGAGACTCCTCAAAGGAGTGGTGTAGTCCGAAAAGGTTGAAAGTCACTGTACTAAGGGATAATGGGGTTGAGAGAAGGCCAGGAAGACAGGTTTTATCTATTCTCAGCGGGTATGTGGTCTCCTTAGAAACCAAACACCTCCAGTGTAGGTTAGAGTAGTCCAGGAGCTGCTCTAACTCATCCTGAAACCAGGCAAAGCACACAATGTCCCACAGAATAAAGAAAAAATGGATAACACCTGTTCTTTGAGATGTATTGCTCATGTCCATTCAAAGCAGATGTGTGCATACTGCATGCAGTCATCAGAAGGCTCTTCTTCTAGTGGAATCCAGAGGGTTGGCGCTGGAGTCTCCTAATGTCAAACCTCCATGGCATTATATATAAAGACCCTGCTGACACCCAGCAGCCTCTTCAGTCCTTTCTTGCCTGCTAGCTTTGCCAAAGGGGTAGGCAGATAAGTCTTGGAATGGTCATGAGCAACACATCTCAAAGAACTTCAATTGCAGATGTTCAGTGCCAATTGTTTTTCTCCTTTAAGTGCTTGCTCATGTCAATTCCAAGTAGGTGACTCCCAAACAGATCTATAAAAGGAGGGATCAGAGTTCAATGATCTATGGAACTGCAGTACTGCTATACCAAATGCAGCATCATATCTCTGGTTTGCTGTGTAATAGCACAGTAAGTCACAGAGCTGTAAATAGATGACTTAGTCATGGCACTACAAATGCCTTTGAAAGAGGACTCCAAGAGTTAAAGCTGTATCTGCTCAAAATCTCCCACTGGTTTGTACTATGGAGTTAAGGTCCACCAATAAAATATATTTTTCTACCAAAAAGATCCAGTTTTCAGCATCCTTTGCTTTTGGCATGGGGTGTTGCTGCCATTGCCTCTCATGCTCATTGGACACTGAACCTACAAGCAACCCTGACCACAGATGAATATACAGGCATTCATGGTCCTTGGAGGATACAAAAATACTTTCTCTCTACATTCTGCAGTTGGAGGAGAAGAAGCAGGAGTCTGCCACAATACTTTGTTGTGTCACGAATGGTCTTTATTAGTGGCAATGCTACCCTGGATTTGTGCACAGGTGCCAAAAGGTCTACTTTGAGCTCTGTGTTATCAGAGATCTCATCAACTTAGAGCCCCAAGTTCTGCGCCACCCTCAAGAGCTCGTGATGAGCCCCACTGTCATCCACAATTAGTGTATATTTTCCCTTCAGTTAACAGTACATAAATCATAGAATAACTAAGATATAAGTATAGGAAGAATCTGACTCTTCCTTTTTCTGTTGTCAAGTTCCAAAGGGGCAGCTATGTTACTCTAGTTTAGCAAAACAAGCAAGGAGTCCTGACACGTAAAGACTAACAAATTTATTGCATGAGCTTTTGTAGGAGAAAATCCCACTTCATCAGATGCTTTGAAGATGGTGGAACTTACAGAATGAGAGGAACTCTGGGAAGTGAAAGTCATGGAATCAGGTCATGCTGTAACAGCAAATCAAAGCAGTTGTAAAGATTCAAACACTGGGGAACAGCATATAGAGGAAAATGAGGTCAAATCACCTGTTGTAGTGAGAGAAAAATCCAAAGTCCCTATTAAGGCATGAAGCAATGCAATCAATTTGCAAATAAATTCAATCTCAGCAGCTTCTCTTTGAAGCCTTTATCTGGTATTCATCTGTCTGAGCACAGCAATCATCAGTGGAGTGATCAGGAAGATTGAAATGCTTACCCATCAGTCTTAGAGTTTTGTGATTTCTGATGGCAGATTTGTGCCCATTTATTCTTTTGTGCAGCGACAATATTTAAGGCAGCAGAGCAGTTCTGGCATTTCAATCTTTGTGCAAAAGAATAAATGGGCAAATTTGACTGTGTCACTTTGGGGCTAAATAGAGATGTTGGATTTTTTTTCCCCATTACAACAGGTGATTTAACCTCATCTTCCTCTCTATGCTGTTCCCTAGTGTTTGAATCTTAACAACTACTTTGATTTGCTGTTACAGTGTGACCTGATCCTATGACTTCTCCCTGAATTTATTTTCCTCTCATTCCATAAGTTCCTCATCTTCAAAGCATCTGCCGAAGTGGGATTTTCTCCCAAGAAAGCTCATGCAATAAATAAATTTGTTAGTCTTTAAGTGACACAGGATTTCTTGCTTGTTTTTATGATGTATTTGTCTTTCCAAGAGTTAATATAAGCTTAAATTAAAAGAGAGTACCTAGCATTCCACCTACTTTTTCAGGAACAGAGTAGCATGTTGGTGCAGATCCACATCTGATGTAAATCAGTATAGCTTCATGAACCCCAATAAACTTAGCTGAAGACAGGAATGTGTCAAATCAAACATAGGTAAAATTTAGCACTCAGATATACATCTATTTCCTAATAACTTCAATAGGGATGTAACACAGTGGAATTTGGTCCATAGATGTAAAAAGGAAAGGTACTATTTGTTTTTGGTATGCAAAGTGAATTAACCAATGATTTATTGACCACTGCCTGCAACGTAAAGCAGCACTTACAATCTCCACTCTTCTTCTTTTTGAAAAACAACTGAGGAACAGTAATAACGCTGAACGTTCTTTTCCATTGTGAAAATTGCATAGAATGTGTTTAATTTAATCCCAAAGCTTTCTCATCAGTTATGGAGAAGAAAGATACTTGAGCTCAGTGCACAGGCTCAGCGCACAGAAATTATATCCAATCCTGTAATTTTATTTTATTAGATGCTTAATGGTCAGGATTAATACCTACCGTAAGACATGTGAATGTGCTGATTCTGTTATTTTAGTGAAAGGTCCTATGTAAAATGTGAATGCTTTATGTTCTCATTCGTGTACTCTATAGCAATATGTCATTAAAGAATCTCTTTTCTAGGATCTTAATCATTTTCACAGTAAGACTCCAAACCTCCTTAATCACAGATGGCACATTATTAAATCCCTCTTATAAAGCGGCTGTGTTAACTGCTATTCTTTGTGAGTTAATGGAGCATCCATTCTTACTTAATAAGGTAAAGAGGTGAAGTATTTTGCTTCTATGAATAATACTAATTATTTAATTCACTGCAAATTATTTGCCTATAATTGTACCCCAAGAGGAAAACAAAAAGTTAAAATCTTTGAGTCAAAACTAGAGATGGGCTCAAATCAAAACCTCAGATCCAAATTCTCATGCCCTCTCATAAAATACAGGGGATTTGTCGCAATGAATTTCCTGCTTTCTATTCTTAAAAGGCTGGGCAGAAACCAGGACCTGATCCTTTCTCTGAAAGCAATGTATCAAGTTCCAGCCTGAGTGTGGTTACATGGGTATAAATTAGGGTGGAATTTGCCTTATCTGGATAAATATTACCAAACTGGAATGGTTTTTAGACATGTATGAACAGGAATGTAGCATGAGGAAAACCGAAGATCATTGTTTCACTCTAATCGGCATTGTGAGGCTTCAGTTGGAGAAC
The DNA here is from genome assembly GCA_007922195.1 of Podocnemis expansa. Lineage (NCBI taxonomy): Eukaryota > Metazoa > Chordata > Testudines > Podocnemididae > Podocnemis > Podocnemis expansa. The sequence goes on along the minus strand of ML681967.1, from coordinate 560,733 downwards.
TGAGTCCAATTGTAAATGCCACAATTTAGGAAAGACATGAACAAGCTGGAGAATGTCCTAAGGAAGTAACAATAATTATAAAAAGTTTTTTAAAAATCTGGCATGAGAAAAGTTTAAGAAACCTTTACAGGTGTAAACTTGAGAAAAGAAGGCTGAGGGGGAACCTGTAACAGTTTTCAAATATATTGAGGGCTTTTATAAAAAAGAAGGCAATCAACTGTTTTCCATGTCCACCAAAGGTATGGCAAGGAGTAATGGGTTTAATCTTCAGCAAGAGAGATTTATGTTAGATACTAGGAAAAACACTTTGAACAAATGATTGTTAAGCACTGGAATCCCTATCCCTGGAGGCTTTTTAAGAACAGGTTGGACAAACCCCAGGGATGATCTAAGTTTAAGTTTTCCTGACTCAGCACATAGAAGGGAGTGAGGGGAGTGGACTCTGATTTCTTAACTTTCTTGCTAGCCATACATGTCTATGACATTTTAATTTCACCTGTTAAACAAGATTTATCTATAACAGACAAATTCTACTCTAATTTACATCCCAGATTTGATGCTGCCTTATCCGATCACCATGGCCTAGCTTTTCAGGGGTAAATAATAATTTGGAGTGCCTCCATTTTATGTATCCAACTAAAGGCATCTTAAGAATTCTGGTTGTCAGTGATTTCACAAATAAAGAAATGCAAATCAAAGTTCAGATTGTCCTTAGCCACTGTTCTAGTGTTTTACAGGACCAGGCTGATGAAAATCTGGATGGTGGTAGTCAAGACAGTCAAATGTTGAGTTTAGCACTCTGAAAATCAGGCCCCTTTAAATGCCTCATAATGGACACTGAAAAATGAGACATTCAAAAAGTCATTTTGAAAATGATGACTACACAATGAAAGCATTGCACTCCCAGAGTTTCTAGCAGAGGGCCTACTTTGACCCTTAAAGTTTAAGCAGATGACAGTTGTGCTTCGCTGACCCCATCTTATTTTAATCACTGCAAGCGTACAGCTAAAACCTCATACTGATATTATTGATATTGATCTTAGTCTCACCTACCCACCCACACTGCTGGAATTCTAAAGACCAAAGAATGCATTTAGTCAAAGTGTTTCACTTCTGTTTAACACAATCATATGATCTGCTTATTTGTTGTCACAGTCAGAATGTATTTACATTGTTTTTCATTCTCACTGTGGCCTCAAGTATTCCTTGGTGTACACATACCCAAAATGGAAGAACTGTGAAACTGACCAGGCTGCGGAGCTTCCTGCTGTGATAAGTGACCAGGGGAGGGGCCAAATTCGGCCCCAGGTCACTTGTCAAGGCTGGCAGGAGCCAGCTCCAACCCCCTGCTGCCTGTAAAGAGGGGGCGGGAGCCAGGTCAGGCTCCTAGCCTCTCTTTGCTGGCCCTACCAGAGCCCCTAATGACTGAATAATGTTCTGTAAAGGTGTAGATTGATGCCCATGTCCCTTCTCTGCAGATCTCTGAAACAAGAATATCCTCACAAAGTAAGTGATGGATGAGATCAATCTCATGCAGTGAATACAGGTGGAGTCCAGAGGGGGATCATGTTACAGATTTAACAGCACTGTCTGATGCAATTTGAGACCCACTTGGAAAGTCTTGGGGCTGATGTTGCTGAGCCCTTAGATCTATCCTCAGTGGAGAGGAATACCTATGGGGCTTTCTGAAGATATATGTTCCATCAAGTTAGAATGAAACTGCATATTTGGAAGTCAGAGAGCAATATGGCACCCATATTGTGTCACAGGGGTTTAGGGTAGAAGGCTGGAAGATGAACAGTCTGAGTCATGTGAAACAACGAGGTCACTTCAGAGATGAATTTCAGATGCGGCCTAGGAGTAATTTTATCAAGAAATAATTCTGTGAATGGGGTAGATGTGCCATCAGGGCTGCTATTTCCCCAGTTCTTCTAGCTGAGGTAATTGCAATCAGAAAACCTGTTTTCATCTACAGGTATGCTAGCAAAGAGTGGCCACAAGTTCAAAAGGGGGCCTCGTTGGCCCTTTCAGCACCAGGTTTAGGTCCACGTGGGGGCAGGAAGTTGAAGTTGAGGTAAAAAGCTTGTTATCGCCTTCAGGAACCTTTCAGTGATTCAGTGTGATTGAACTGAGTACTGTTCTATAGCTTGGCAAAATGCTCTAATAACTGCATTGCAAAGCTGACGTGTTATTGTGACATGGTTTTGGTTTAATACAATGCTTGAGTTTTCACGTGATTCCCCCTAGCCCTTTCAAGATCTGGGTGTCATAACTCATGACGATTTATTGCTCTAGCTAAAACTGTGAATATTTATATTTATATTTGTGCTGTTTCTTTTAGAACAGAACACTCATGGCAATTGAAAATAGTATTCTGTTAACAAAGAGTTCTGAAACTAATGAACAGAGCAGACTTTTTACCTTACCGTAATAGTAAGTATCCAATAAATATTTTTATTAATAGGAAGCTGTGTAACCTCTCTATTCCTAATAACATCACAACCTTACAAAAGATATGAGAGAAATAAATGTATGAATGGCTCTGCTGCTAACTGATGGAAATACTTTTCTCTTGGTACAGCAATTCTGAGACAATTTTCTACTGACAAAATGGTCATTCTCCTGCAACTTGAGAGAAGAATTCACAAGTCCTGATGTTCACAGCAAGGCCTGAGCCAAAGCACAATAAATATAGTACTAGTTTACAAAAAAAGAGACATCATGACCTTTATTTTTCTTTATGCAAGTAGTTTAAATTAGCCTTCATCATAGTGCATCCCATTGCATATTAAATCTCTATTTTAAACCTATTTCAAGAGACAGCACTGTGGATGCAGGAAGAGAAAGAGGCTCAGCACTGGGTCAGGCTTAAAGAGATCTCTGTAACCTCTCGCTACTAACCCTCACTTCCTAACCTTAGAACAGCTACCACCCTATAAGGAGAGTTCTGCATTGGGGCATTAGATAAGCACATGACCAAGCAAGGAAAGGGCCTAAAACTGAGGCATGTGGTAAGGCAAGATCTCAAAAACCTCTCCATGAGGCCAATAAGGTACTCAAGTAGGCAACTGAAGTTGTACACTGTCACCCCAACTAAAGAAGGATCTCTGGCCTTTATTAGGGGAATAGAACACAGGGGTATCTCGAGCACTGGGCACAGAGGGCACGAGCCCCTAGTCCCAGTCCCAGTCCCAATGCCCCAAGTTCCAGCCCCAACCATGACTGGGGATGCACGGCTGGGCTGGGCCACTGCGGCAGCAGCCCAATCCAGCCCCAACCCCAATCAGGCACACAGGGCCAAGCTGCTGATCCAGCCCTGGCTGGGGATTTTGGGCTGGGTCACCACAGCAGCAGCAGCAGAAGCCTGATTTGGGACTAGGGGGTGGGGCTGATGCCGTAGGGGACAGTGGTCCTGGGTCCTGGGAGTTTTTGAGGACCACTGATGCCCCTGAATGAGGGTGGGATGGGACTAGGTCACAACAAGTCAGATACGCATTCTTCACCCAATGAAAGGGACACAAGGAGCTAGGTACAGATTTGGAAAAGGAACTTAAGGCTTAACCAAAAAAGGAGATGCAGACTTAGATTCCGAAAAGCTAAGGTGTATATATACTGTAAGTGTATGATGCTCGGGGCTCACTACACTGGTCGCAAAGCAAAGGGCAATGAGTAGTCTAAATGCTGAACTGAATAAACTGCTCCTTCCTCCCCTACCTGTTCTGTCTTTCATCTTTGACCCTGAAACAAGCATGCTTTGAAGAGAGAGGGTGGAAGCAGAAAACTAATGGAGGCAAAATTATTAGTCAAAGCCATAAATTAGAACATGAAATAATTATGAAGTAGTGAGCCCTTATAGCACTTCCTACCTTGCAGGGTACTAGAGCCCAGGCTCTAACATAAGCCTGAATATCTACAACATAATTCAACAGCCCCTTAGCTCAAACCTTTTAGCCCTAGTCAGCTGTCATGGGCCAGCTGCAGATTTTTAATTGCAGCCTCTGTCTGTCAATCCAGTAACTTTAATGAGCATTAAATTCATTTAAAACTATTGGAAAATATATTCCCAGCACTCCTTCAATTTTCTGCAATTCACAGAATAGGTCATCAGAGTTTAGAAATGTCTTCAATGAGATTAAAGGGTTGCACATTTTCTCTGCAGGATGGAGAGAGGAAAAAAGCAAAGAAACTCAGAAAGACTTTAGTCCGCAAATGAATGCTAACAATTATAAAGAACAATGCACATTTGATGAGCTTCTCCCAGAGTTACTGTTTGTAAAACAGGCTGCTGAGGTTTGATAAGCAGCTTATGCATGTTCTTAGCACTCATTTTCAACATACCCATTGATATAGCTCCATTTTTTTCATTTCATTTCATTTATTTTTCCTTTGCTCTTATAAAAGTTGTTGTTCTCTCTAAATAAGAGTTTGATTTTTTTTTTTTAACATTTCAAAATATTTCATGCTGGTATTTGTTTGTTGGATCCAAGTGATTTTGTTATCTAACTTATCTAACATGATCCTGCAGAGACATATAGGCATGCTTAAGTAGGCATGGTATATATCCCTACTGAATTTAGTGGTGTTACTTGAAGTGTGTAAAACTTACTGCATGCAAGCCTTTGCATAACCAGGACTTTAGTTTTATGTAGCCATGCTTCTAGACATGATTAGCAAACCTCAGTTCAGCTGAGATAAGCCACAAACATCTGGATACTTTAATGTATTTTGTCTGCAAAACTGAACTGAAAAGCCAACAAGAACATAACTTCATACAATACTACTCACAAACAACATTTCAGCATTTTGTTTTCACTCCAGAGCAGAAATGAAAAAGAGCAGAAGCAGGAGAAAATAAAAAATAGGGTGACACATTTATCTGAAATATTTCTCAGGTTGGTTGATTTAATTCAATTTGATGCCAATATTGCAGAAAGTTTGAATCAGCTCTCAAGTTAATTAATTCAACATTACCTAGTTAATAGGCCATTTAATAGTTGTAAAAGAAAATTCATGAAAACACAACACATAAAATGGCTCATTTCATATGAAAAGAAAAAAGACTTTGAAAATAAATGTATAAACCTAAACAGGTGAAAGTCAAAACACATTTTCAAAATGCTCATGTCTGTGCTCAAAAGCAATACTATTTTTGTGTGAAATGGCTGCAATGAAAACCACAAACTACACCTGGCAGTGGATTTAGCTATAAACTCAAAAACTAATACCATTTTTGTCTAAAGACCCTCCAATGCTATGATACTGGCTCAGTTTTGAGGGCACCTGGTTTGATTTGGTTTTGCTTGGAAATTATAGGAGTTACATGAATTTTCCGGAGAAACTCTGAGTGTCACACTGGGATGCTGTGTACAAACTCTAGATTAAAAGCAAAATGCAAGGAGTATAAAGCCCTGCAGTGCAAAAGAGACTGACATGTATACACAAATATCCACAAACTAAAACTTCAGAGTTTCTATTGGAGCACTTACTCCTGGCCCCTGCCAGAAACCAAAGACCTCATTTTTTAATCCTGGTCTGGTCCAGTACAGCAATTCATGTACTCCCAACTTTAAATTTCTTACCTGGTTAATAAAAGTCTGCAAGAACAAGGGTAACTTGCATATGACATTCCAGTCCAATGTCAAGTGACAGAGACAGGTCATTTTGCCCCTTTACAGAGATTCCAAATGCTCTCATTTCAGAATTTAAAATGAAAATATTGACAAAACCTTATTATGGTTCCAATTCAGAAGAGCATTTAAACACAAAATTAAATCCAAATGATGGCAAGAACATCCCTATATACTGTGCTGATCTGGTACCTAAAAGTACATCAGTGGGTGCCATTGGGATACATTTATACTAGCAAGGAAGGAAGACTAGCAATGCCTTGAAACAATTAGCTCCCTGATGCAAAAAAATTTTATTTTTGAAAGAAAACAGCACAAGCAAGACATATTCAATTATGTGACTTCAGTGCTTTGTTCTGTTTGAGTTGGAAAAAAGGAAACAAGTACAGCATGGACAAAGAGAGTCTATGAAGCAAATAGCCAGGAATTCACCTAAAATTCATCTGTTTTTTCTTGTAAGAGACAGTCCAGTTGGAAAGGGCAAGGGGATCCGGCTTTTTAAATATTGTTTCTGCAACCTCTACAGATGGTGTACACACACATTAAAAAGTTAATACTTGAACAGTATTGTATCATCTCAGACATTTCAACTCTTTCTCCCTAACTCTCTTGAGAAGTCTATAATGGGAACTTCTGCTGATTTTATATTCACCGTTTAGAGTTTTCACGTTATGTCTCATGATGTTTTGTAGTGTCCTTGAGATCTTTTGGAAAAACTTCTCTAGATCATGTTATCTCACATTAAACCTGAGTATCTCCACTGTGAAACAGAAGAGGAATAAAAAACTTTTGAAACCATCACTGTATGTTGTTCAGCTACCACCTTTCCATTCTGAGTGCCATTTATGGGCCTACAACTACACTGGTTCTGCTACCTACATCTCGAGATAATCAAATCATGTTTTTAAAAACTCTTGATTTATCATGAGGGGCGAAAAATATTTTCAATAGATTTTGTAAAATGTACTGCATGAGATTTTATACTAGGACAGGTTTTTACATTATACAGGATTATTTGGGTTCACATCAACTGTTGACACCACAGAGTAGTACTAGGAAATACTAAAGGCAGGATGGGACTAGTAACATAGCGGTTCATGGTGGCTATAGGTTTCCATCACTGGAGACAGAGAGAATAGGAAAAAGCTACATCAGGACTGGTTTTCATAAGGCATGCTCATGGCAGATGGTGGGATAGCCTAGCCACCTAGGAGTCCCTCCTCTGCTACTGCCACTGAAGGGTACAGATACCCAGAATACCAAAGAGGGGAGTTAATTCTCCTCTCCATCAGTTCTTGAAATGTTCCTATTGCTCCCATTTTCCTGTAAATCATAGTTCTTTTCTTATCCCTTCTATTTCCAGTTTGTTTATCCTGGTCCAAAAATTCCCAGGTGTTCTCTAAACAACAGGTCTTCTGGATTTCAATATCAGCCTATTTGCCCATCCTAAATTGCTTTGCTGCAGAAAGTTTCAAAATAAGATTTCACCAAACGTCAAGTCACAGAGGAAGCAGGCTATTTCTCACTCCCTTTATCAAAGTGCTCAACAGTTTTCCTTTCAAAAAAGAACAATAATAAAAACTCAGGGAAAAAAGCTAATCTGTATGAAGAACATTATTAATAAACTGCCCTTAAAAACAATTCATACTAGTTAACTGTCACCAGCTCACATTAAAACTTGAGAATGGCATGATACACAAATATCAACTGGAGAACACAAGATAAAGATTTATGTGCATAAAGGTATGTGCCTTGATTTCCACTGGTGAGCAACAAGATGAAGTATGACCAAATGATACCTAGGTCCTACCTGCTTTGTTAGAAATAAGTTATCAAAGAGGTTTCCTTCCATGCCCACTTCCACTCAACCATGGGACTGACTGTTTCCATCTTACTTCCCATTTATCTTCCCATTCTGAATCTCTAAAGATTCCTCCCCAGTCTCTTCTTGATTCCCTCCAAGCCTTCCCAGTTTCTCCTCTTCTTAACACACCTCTCAATGTCCCAATGCCTCACCTTTCTACTGTTCCCCATGGTTTCTCTCTTTGCATTGTCTTCTGATTTCCACTCTCCCTCTGCTACCTTTCAACTACTTCTTTTATGGTCCCTCAGAGACTGCTTTTCCTATAAAGCATGGCACTAATTCCATCACTCAATCCACCAACCATCAAGAGGCCTCTGCTAAGTAGCTGCCTCACTACCTAATCCTGATGCAAGCCTCAACAGCACAACAGTAAAGACTCAGTAACCTTGGGTGGAAACATTCACAAAGTCTGTCAGGAAGCATAAGTTATGAGGAGGTAACTCCCATGGTGGTAGAGGGGTCCCTTTCCCTGTGCAGGAGAAAACAGCTGCTGTTGTTACTCGTTCGCCCTGTTTACTGGGGCAATCAAAGGGTCTCCTGTATAGGTGATATCTGGTCTGGTGTACCATAGTTGCACCCTTAATCCACCACTAAGTGACTCAAGTAAAGTGAATGCATCAATCACCACGAACTATGATGGTGGTATATTTTGTTACTTTCTCATTAAGCAAGTAATTGTTGTGATGACTGCTCATCATTCCCATCGGTACATGATTCTTACTGAAAATGCAGAATGCTCATTTATTTTATACTATGAAGCCTGGTTGGTGTCTCTCCATGCCTATCAAGTCCAAAAATTTGAGAGTGAGAGAGAGATGCAGCTGACTTTATAGTGAGTAACTACAGTACTACTGGCTTATTGTTTGAATTAAAAACTACAATTTAAAGAAAGAAATTCTTGAACCCTGTAAAGTTCACTGGCTATTGGCCTTTAGCCAACTGAGTACCTAATGCACCATGATTAAGGGTCATCTGGACTTGACCTATACTCAAACAATTTTGCCTACACTGCTAGGTCATTTAGGAGATAGGAAAAAAGTTACACCATTGACCACAACAGCAAAACCAGCAAAAGCCCCAGTGTTATATAGTTACAGAAATGACCAAAGTCTGTCAGTACAGCTTACTTTTTTCAAGGAATTGATATAAACATAGCAGTGAAGAAACTCTTCTGTTGATACAATTACATTTGCTGTCCTGGGAAACCCTTTCTACTGTAGACAAGGGTTAAAGGGGGACGCATTCTCACATCAGGGCCAGATTAATTCTAGCTGGAATTGTATTGACTTCAGTAATACTACACCACACCTATATTTTTAAAGACCTTTCAACATAATTAATTTTGTCACAATCAGCCCCTTTAATTAAGATAAATCATTTTTCAAGTTTTTATTATAATCTTTTCAGGCTATTTGTTTGCTTTCTGTATTTCAGCTCAAAAAAAGCTAACTAATCTGTTTCCTTGTGTCTGTCTAATCAGTTTCCTATCAATTTCACTTTCACTCAGATTCTCAGGCATCAGCATAATGCTGAAATGGGTTATATGCACTGCAAAGGGGACACAATTTGATTTTTTTAAACAAAACTTTCTTTTGGAATTATAAAAGATAAGGAAATATTTTCATTGGTTGGCTTTGTGCAACAGACACAGCCCTATGCTGCACTGGGACCCCTGTCAGAATTCCTGCAGGGGAAAGAACATACTACAGCAGGAATTCTGCCCTCCTTTGACCTCTGCAGCAGAAAACCATGTTGGAAATTACATGAATGATCAGAAAGACTTCTCTGAAATCTGTTTTAAGTTCAGCTGAGGTACTTTGTGCAGTGTTGAAGTCTGGATTTGTCACTGTACCTAAGTACATTTCAGTCCAGAAAAAGTAGCAGCCAGATTTTCCCAGTGCTCATCATGCAAGGCACTGCACCCTTTCAAAAATCTAGCGCCAATAAGGAGTGCTGAGTTCTTCGAGCAATTCCAGAACTATCAAGGCAGGAAGGCACAAAGCTATGAAATCATTCTAAGTAGGTGCAGAAAGCACACACACAGAGCCAGGGACTCCAGCCAGTGGGAACAACTGAACAAGCAATCACATCGGGAACTGCTGCACTGAGGAGAGAGGGTAACATGGGCCCAGCAGGGGCCATCCTATATTCCCAACATCAATCTAGGAGCAGAACTCTCCAGAGAAGTCTCCTCAAATTTGGGGGCACTAGGACCCAACTGGTGCCTCACTTCCTCTTCTGTCTTCTGCCCTTAAAGAAGTGCTGCTGAGAGAAACCAACCAGGGAGTCCATCTGATAGGAAAAGCTACAGAAGCAGCCAAAGCAGGGTCCTTCTGACATTCAGAGAACTTTCGAAGGTTGAGTGTAGATATTTAGGCTGTAACCTCTTTGGGACATGGACTCTGCCTGCCTACACTGATAGGCTGTTTGCTCCAACTCTCTCCTTCTCTTCTCTTCACCTCAGCTTCTGCCTACATCTTATCTCTTACCTCTTGCCATGTCCCCCTTTCTGACAGGGTGCTCTCTCCCTAAACTTTTCTTTCCATTTGGCTGATTCTCCCCCAGTCCACTCCCCTCCCTGAAAAAATGTGGAACTAACATTATGTTTGCTGTCATCACATTGTTCATTATGCTTCAGTCTTCTCCCATGCAGTGCTTGTCTTATCCATTTAGACCAGGGGACTCAAACGTGCGGCCCACAGGCCACACGCAACCCCTAATATTATTTCCTGTGACCCGCAACGACACTATCATTACCGATATTTGCAGTATTGTTGTATGAAAAGGTTTCAGTGGTGCAGCCCTCGGGCTAACACACTAGTCCTCATGCAGCCCTCATGGTGATTTGAATTTGAGACCCCTGCATTTAGACAGTAAGCTCTCTGGGACAGGGACTGTCCGTACAGCACCTAGCACAATGGAGTCCCATTCTTGGTCGGTCCTTAGGCACTACCATAACAGAGCAGGTATTACTAATATCTTCTCCCTGTGTACCATTCAACAGGGAAGCTAATACTAACCACAGCATCAGTCTATTGCTTTGCCTGTGCTTGTGACCTACACCACAGCTGACCCCTGCACAAGTGTGCCACCTCCCTATCCTATGTGCCTGCGCAGATGCAACCACAGATGCAGCCTGTGCTTAAATGAAGCAATAGCTTTCACCAGCCAGCATCTCTTCAGCTTTGCTATTCTGGCCTGTATAACACACCCACCCTTCATTCCAGAATGCCTCAAGAGGCACACTGCCTGCAATTTCTGTTCTTCTATCCTATGTCTCACCAGTTCCACAAACTGATGGACTATCAGCCCATGAAACTCATTATCTGCAGCTTATGTGAAAGCCAAAAAAAACAAAAGAATTAAATCAGTTCATGGAGGGCAAGTCAATCAATGGCTATTAGCCAAGACGATCAGGGACACAACCCTATGCTCTGTTTGTCACTAACTTTGACTGCTAGAAGCTGGAACTGGATGGCACGTGATGAACCACTAGATAAACCACCTGTTCTGTTCCCTCCAAAGAATCTGGCATCAGCCACTGTCGGAAGACAGGATATTGAACTAGAAGGACCACAGATCTGACCCAATAAGACCATTGTTATATTATTGTGCCATGTATTACAGCTATTACAATAGCCACAGCTAGAATGTGTATGATGGATTTACCGATTGGGTTTAATTGCACAGATGCAAACAATTGTCAGCTACTACTATACTCATGACAGTGAATAATAAATATCACACTGGACATACCTATCATGATTCCTATTTTGATCCCGGAAATCTAAAACTTGCAAACCAAAAGCTATATTTATCAGAGATGATGAACATTTAAGCCTGTAGAGCTCTCAAAAGGTGTAGAGACCTTTTGATAGTAAATGAACAATGACTAGTTTTTTGCCAATGAGTAGCTTGTAATGAAATAAAATTCCTGTCATGAATAATCCAATCAATTTATTTATTCTGCTGCTCCTAATTTATTTTACCTTGAACATCTGTTAGATAGATTAGTGCATTTGGAGGTTAATGATTAGTTTTTTTTAACAAGTAACCTCTTTATTAAATAATTTTTAATCTAATAAAATGAATGGATGCAGTGAATTGCAAACTGTACTCATCCCAGTAAATGATAACTAATGTTAATAACTGTAGAGTATAACCAAGGTCACAGACCAGTGACCTCAAATGGTTCATTAGAACTATTCATGAAATTTTTCCCAGCAGTTTTGTCATTTCACAAATGCAACAAACAGCACAGGAATCACTTCATTCACTGTTGATATGCAACCAGCTTTGGTGTGGAATACAGCTGCTAATTAACAGCACAGAGTTACATAAAAGTTTAGATAGGACATGAAGAATAGCTTATCTAAATTAAGATACAGGAGCAATGTAAAATGCAGTTACCCAAGGTAAGATTTGGCCCAGAAGCAGACTACCAGCAAAAAGTGCCATGCGCTCTTTAATAGCCACAGTAATCAAGATCTTTGTTTTAAGTCTCTTTCAAAAGCCAGCACTTTCACACAGGATCAAAGTGTAATTAAAGATTAGAATAAAAACAAAAAACATGACTTTGAAAGCACTCAGTTCTGCGAACTGGTGCGTTTGTGAATATGAAGGAGGTTGAGTAGATTCATAGACTGTAAGGTCAGAGGGGGCCAATGAGATCATCTAGTTTGACTTCCTGCTCAATGCAGGCCTCAAGACCTCACCCACCCACTCAGAAAGAGACTTAAATTTGACTTAACAAAAATTTTGATTTACTTTTTCAGAACAAATCAATAAAAATTTTGCTTTGAACTGTCTCTTGAGTTACCAGTGCTTTCCCAAAGAACCTTTACCATCCACCCATCACAATCATATCTCCATTGCTAAATCAACCAGATGCAGGAATATTCAACGTTTTAAACAACTAGCATCCTATCATGTTAGTGACTTACCACATCCATGATCTGCATGAGGCTAAGAGTGAAATAGACAGTGAGCGGCTGGGAATCATTGGCCACAGGTCTCTCCAGAGGATTGTAATTCTTCAGCAATTCTTTATACAGCTTCCTCTGGAACTCTCCTTGCAGGGACACTTTGAACAAATAAATTGTTTAAATAAGTAAATCAATAAATATTTAGGAATCCACTGCCAGCATCATGATATAAAAGAAAGCAGAGTTCAGAAATGCTTTGCACTCAGATATAGGTGATCTTAGCAGGGGGGAAAAGGGGAGTCATCATGGGCATCTGCACAGGGCCCTGCATGGGGGGAGCAGGGAAGTGGCTCCCATGCTACAACTCCCAGTGGGGGACTGGGAAGCTGGCAGGAGCTCTGGTGAAGGCGCTGGGGGGGGCGGTCCAAAGTGGCGAGGCCAGCAGATGGCCTGCAGTGGGTGGGAGTGGCTGGTGGAAGATCCAGCGCAGGGGGGGCAAGGCCATGTAAGGCAGCAGGCGGCCAAGGGACCCCAGCAAGGCTGGGTGGGGGCAAAAGTCAAGGATGGAGTCCCCCACATGGCAGGAGGGGTCATCCTTGACTTTTGTCAGGGTCCCCGGAATCCATAAAACTGTCCCTGCTCGCAGACTCTGTTCCCATTAGCCAAATCTAGCTACCTTTTATTTTATATTTCTTCCTTCCAAAAAATGTTACCATAATTCATGTATTACGTTTGGGATTTTGTCCCACGAAACCTCATGCAATAAATAAATTTGTTTGTCTTTAAAAGCACCACAGGATTTCTTATCTGTTCCATTAGATACCATATGACAACTGCTACCATTCACCTCATCTCTTCCCTGACTCAGTGGACAGAACTTCTGGTTGGTGTGTCTCACCTTTCACCACTCTGGCCAGGTCTGCTCTCTAGCCAGGGATGGCAAGTTCCAACTGTTAAGATCCCTGTGCCAACATCTGCATCCATTGGATCAGGGATAAGAACATGTGAAATGTAGCTGGGTTTAATGGATGAAACACACTCTTCATAATTTGATACTTACTGTAGCACAGCTGTAAGTAGAAAAATTGAAATGTGCCAGAAATGCCCCTCTGCCTTATATATTGGACAAGCAGGACAGTCTCAGCACAAAAGAATAAATGGGCAGAAATCTGACATCAGAAATCACAACAGTCTAAAATAAGTGGGTCAGCTTTTCAATCTTCCTGATCACTCCATTGACGATTTACTAATTGTGGTGCTCAGACAGATAAATACCAGATCCAGGCTTCAAAGAGAAGCTGCAGAGCTCAAATTTATTTGGAAACTTGACTGCATTGCTTCAGGGCTTAATAGGGACTTTCGATTTTTTTCTCATTACAACTGGTGATTTGACCTTATCTTCCTCTGTATGCTGTTCCCCAGTGTTTGAACCTTAACAACTGCTTTGATTTGCTATTAAAATATGACCTGATCCCATGACTTACACTTCTCTGCATTTATTGCCTCCCATTCTGTTAAGTTCCCCCATCTTCAAAGTGTTTAATGAAGTGGGATTTTCTCCCACAAAAGCTCATGCGATAAATAAATTTGTTAATCTTTAAGTGCCACAGGACTCCTTGTTTGTTTTAGAAAAATAGAAGAATGTAATATACAGGAAGAGGAAAAGGCAATCACAGAATAGAATAGCTAGAGGATGAGGTCAACCATAGTACCCATATCATTGAAGCAGAAGTTTTCCAGGACAGGGCTAGTCTTCTTGTCTTGCACTTGAACAGCACCTAACACAATGAGGTCCTCGTCCATGACTATGGTTCTTAGGCACTAAAGCAATACAAATATTAAATTAAAAAACTGGGGGAATGTTATCATCTTGGCGCACCTCAAAGTCCCATCTCACTCCAGGGAGGGCACTGATTCTGTCATTTGTTTTTGGTGGGAGAGAAATCACAAGATTTATGCAAGCTAAATTCTGTGAAAGCAGGACTTAATCGAGACTATGGGTTCTTTTCCCATTACAAAAGGTAATTTGACTTCAGGCTTCCCATGGTTTGAACCTAACAACTGCTCTGATTTGCTGTTACTTTATGACCTGATCCTATGTTTTACACCCCCTTGCATTTATTTTCATTCCATTCTGTAAGTTCACCCATCTTCGAAGCATCTGAGGAAGTGGGATTTTCTCCCGCGAAAGCTCATGTGAAAAATAAATCTGTTAGTCTTAAAGTGCCACATGACTCCTTGGTTTTTTTGCTGGACTAGAGAAATCACATCCACTTGGATGGAGGTACATGCAAGAGCTAATACAAGAAAGCCTGTCTTAGAGGATTTTGTACAAATGGAAATCCAGGTCACCACAGGAATCAGTCCTTTTTGCATTTGACCTGTGTATCTATCCTCTTTCCAGAGCAATGCTTCCCTCCTCTTCCTGCTTGCATCTTGATCATCAACCTCATGTTCCCAACATAAAGGAAGCCAGAAGCCCTACTCTGAAGAGCTTACGATCCAAAAATCATGAGTATGTTTTCCTTCCCACTCATCTTTCTTGCCCCCCACCTTTGCCAGGGGGTAAAATCTATTGAAGAGGCTGATCTTAGACAGGGATCTGGGCTAGGTAACAATTTTCACTTCACTGGTCTGAGCACTAATGCAACAGCGGGATGTGGGGAGAGGAGACAATACAGGGCTGGACATCAGTCCACCCACCACTGTGGAAGGGTCCTGCAGAAGACTTTCCAAAAGGATTTAAAGGCAATTGTCTCTTTCTTCCTAACCCACGTGGCTATCTACAACAATATTCACCCATCTTCGAAGCATCTGACGAAGTGGGATTTTCTCCCATGCGAAAAATAAATCTGTTTGTCTTAAAGTACCACACAACTAGTTGGTTTTTTGTTTTGTTTTTTTCTGGACTAGACTAACACGGCTATCCCTTTGGAAATCTACTACATTGCCACACACTAGTGAGAATAACCCCTCCCCTGGGCTTTCCAAGAATTGACCACTGCAACCTGGGGCAGCCTGTTGGGCTGGGCTCAGTTTGCAGAGTCTGCACAGGGGACTCATCCCCA
>ML681967.1:535065-545239 GCA_007922195.1 Podocnemis expansa | reverse complement strand
GGCTAGCCCTGATGCCTAAGAAGGAGGCAAGAGGCTAGCAGAGGATGTGTGGCTGAGCAGCGCCCTCAGACACACAAGCACCAGAGGCTAGAGGGGAAGGAGGAGCCCCCAAGTCCACTCACCGTGCACGAAGCCCACGGCCATGAGCATCCAGACACTCAGCTCCTGGAGTCCCATCCCCAGAGCCAGCCGCGGCAGCTGCACAGCCCCAAAGCAAAGTTCAGCCCCAGCCAGCTGCGGAGGAGAGACCCTGGGCCAGGCTAAAAGCCGGGGAGCGAAGCGGGCTCCAGCTCCTCCTCCTGGTCCCAGCTCCCTTCCCGGGAGACACGGCCGGGGAATGCTAATGCCTGCTCCCCTCCTCCCTCTTCCCCGGCGGAGACGAGCGGCAGCAAAGCGGCTCCCAGGTTGCTGCAGCAGCCGGAGAGATGCAGCCGGCTCGGCGGAGCAGCCCCGGCTTTATAGCGATGTGCCCGGGAGCTCCCCCGCCGCTAGCCCGGCCCCCGCCCCGGCCGCCCTGCCCACAGCTCCGGGCCATCCCTGCCGGGCCGGACGCCAGTGCCTGGGGAGCTGAGTCAGGCACCTCTCCTGGGACAGGGAAAGGAAAAGCAAAACTTGGCTAAACTTGCTCAGAAAAATAATTTTGGTCCCTTAAGGGACAGCGTAGTACTCATTAGGTTTAAGTGGAGGGAAAGATAGGTGCAATTACTGGAAATTTGAGAATAAAAGAGCCCCCACACCAAGGCCCGCTCTGCTGTGAGGCAGGAGAGGGACGTGGCTTCAGGGGACAGTGCTTAGGGGTGCCCACCCCTCTGAAGGTCAGGCTGGCTCTTGCTTCTTCAACTCTTTCCTAGCAGCTAGTCAAGCTGCCGCTTAAGTCCTGCAGGCAGAGCGCACTTTAAATCCCTCTGCGCTGGAGAGGTGCGCACGTTGGAAAACCATTTTCAACCTCCATGAATGAGATGGGGGAGCGCCAAATCAAAATTGGGCTTAGAATCATAGAATCATAGGGTTGGAAGGGACCCCAGGAGGTCGGCTAGTCCAACCCCCTGCCAAAAAAGCAGGACCGCTCCCACTAGATTATCCCACCCAGGGTTTTGTCCAACTGGGCCTTAAACACCTCCAAAGAGGGAGATTCCACCGCCTCCCTAGGTAGCTTATTTCCTAGTAAGAAAGTTTTTCCTAATATCCAGTCTGGACCTCCCCAGCTGTAACTTGAAACCATTGCTCCTCGTCCTGTCCTCTGCTTCTACTGAGAACAGTCGAGCTCCATCCTCCTTGAAGCAACCCTTGAAGGTTGCTATCAAATCCCCCCTCAGCCAAATCCCCCTTGAGCCGGCCCTGCCACACACACGCACGTACACACACGCGTGCGCGCATGCACGCACACACACACACACACACACACACACATCTCCCTCAGCTAGGGTTACCAGATACCAAAGCATGGAAAGGAGGCCAGGGAAGTACGAAAAGGAGAAAGGACATTGAAGGACAGATGGGGAAAATGTAGTATTAATGTATCTTCTCTTCATAGGGGGCCCTGGAATGCTTCCCCCTAAAACTAGGGTGTTCTGGGGCATTCCAGCATGCTTTAACCCCTGTAAGTAAAAAGCCAGACAAAATCATATTTTTAAAATGCCTCCTGGACAGATGACGTTAAGAGAAAAAGGAGGACGTGTCCTCCTTTTGCCTGACATCTGGTAACCCTACTCTCAACCCCCTGTGCCCTAGGCCAGTGGTTGTCAAACTTTTTTCCTCAGGACTCAGATGAAAAAAATTATTTATGTCCACAACCGAACAATTACATCTTTGAGCAACACATTCCCGTCTTTTGGCAGTGGCAGCAAGGGGTGCCACGACCCAGTGCTGGAGGGTCTGCGACCCAGTACTGGGTCCCAACCCTAAATTTGACAACCACTGCCCTAGGCTCTCTAACCTTTTAGGGCCTGACCCACTGGTGGTGTCCAGTGGCCAGTATGAATTAGCCCTCAGGACATTCTCCCATACACTGCTCTCCTGGTGTGCAGGTGGCTTTATGCCTCTCCCACTCCACGTTGCTGGGGTGAAGGGAGGGTGGCTGGGACCCTCTATGCCATGCTGCTCCTCAGCAGTGCCTTCAGCTCCCTAGGACCATTGCAGACATCCTGCTCCAACATGGCAAAAGGAACTGGTCCATCCATGGCTACAGCTGGATACTGGGCTGCAGAGGAGAGCTACGTCACCCATGCCCTCATCCATAACCTCAACTTTCACTGTGGCTATTGCCAAGGATCTGACTTGTAGTCACATTTGTTTTGGGGACAGATGGAATCAGATAATGTTGTATATGAACAAAACATTTTGTGCTCTTTAGATCTCTACTGATGTACAGAGCTAGGAGCTCAAGCGTTGGCTGGTTATTTTTCCAGTGTCTAGAAAACGATGTAATTTAAAGAGTTGCACAGAAATTCCCTGGCTTCTGATATATTGATTTTGCTAAACATGGTTTCTAAAAGGACATAAGAAAGTCAGCCATATCCAGTAATCTGGGACAGAGCTCCCAACCTCCAACCCTCTCCATCCAACTCACCCAATGAGATCCAGGACCATTTGCTTTTACCGTGAAGCAACAAAAATATGAGTCTTCTGGGGTCTGGTTTCCTTTCCTCCAAAAACAGTTGCTTTTACATGCAAATAATGATTTTATGCTTTTCCTCAAGGGCTTCTGTTCTGCTGGGTGCCAAATGCAGGATGCTACACGTCCTTCACAACCATGGCCCTCAGTAGGCACTGAAGTCACTCAGCACTTGGCCAGCTCAGGCTCCTAAAGCTGTTCAAGAGTACATTAAAAATATCTGATTGCTTTATAGCCAGCAGGGTTTCTATATTTGCTTGTCTCTCAATGACAGGATACTGAAGGACTGTAACAAACCTAAATGTACACACAAATCTCATATCTTGATCACTTCATCCAGCAGCTAAATCTAGTCATAATTGTGACCAGCTAGTGGTCAACAGCCACCCTTGCCCCGTCCCTCCAGACCCCCCTTCCCCCACACTCTTGCTTAAACCTTCTGTGAAACTCAGATTTGCAAACAAACGTCTCTATTTTGTTGGAGAGCTTTACAATCAGTAGTTCATACAGATTAGCATCTGTGGGATATTTTACAGTTCAGTAAACCGTAATTTATAGTAAAAGCCCATTTCCAAGGAAACAAACCCTTAGGCTACTGCCTTAAAACCATAAATCCCAAGTAATCAGTGCTCAGGCAAAAAATGTGCAGTTGCCACAATGCTGTGTTTTTAACTGGAACTGGCTGGAAATAATCAAAATACAAATTTATTAACAGGCTTGGTATTTTTTTCTTAGCCTAAAATCCAAAGCGCATGTCACCTATGTGCAAAACCTGAATAAATGGTAGAGGGAGGCAGGGAGACTTGGGAATATGTAAATGAAATTCTTCTCCTAGCATTGAAGACACAGTGAATCCACACAATTCATGGATATACTGACTGTCTTTGCCTCTTCCTCCTCCTTCCTACACAAACATGAATACTGATGTGGTTATGTACGTCAGTTAGCGTCTTGTTTTCCTGCTGAAACAGAGTTAAATCTGTACAATCGACACCAGAGCACTCCAGCCAGAGGATGCAGTCCAAGGGAGAGTGGCAAAGGTTGCACCACTCTTGCTCATAGTACTTACTAAACTGTGAGCCTTAATTAGATTTCCACCATCTGGCTGCTGTGTACTTCCTTCTCCAACACCATAATTCAAGGTTTAGTGGTGCAAATCAACCCCTCCACTTGCAGGCTATCTGTGGCCAAGAGCACCATCATGGGAGTTATACTGTACATTATCTATAGAAAAAGTAACAGCACTGTCCGAACTGGTGCTTAGCTGGAGTATATGGTCCATTTTTTATTACTTTTACATGCTAAATTTAACCACACCATAAATGGCTGTCATACAGTAACATCTGTCACACTCAGGGCCAGAATAATAAGCCCAGGAGCCTTGGGCTGCACTCCACCATGTCCCCTCTCCCGTGCCTGCTCAACCCCCCCATCTGGGGCCAGGCCCCCATCACTGGGGAGCTGTGGGGCTAGAAGGCACTCATGCCTCAGCCCCGCTCCAGCCAAACTGCCAGGGAGAGGACATGGCTGGTGCACAGTTGGCAGCCCCTGATGCAGCCCCCCCAGAGCCACAGGCCCCAGAAAGCTGCTCCAGGCTGAAGTGGAGGCCGCACTAACTGACCCCACCTCTCCTCCCAAGCAGAGCAAGCAGGTGCTGGCTGGACCACCCTGCCCCTCCCAGGGGCAGACCAGGTGAGCCGGGGGTGTGGTGGGAGTTCAGAGCCCAGCCGCTGGCTCTAGGACCCCCCTCCCCACAGCGCCACCCGGCAGGAGTTCAGCACACCTGCCCTGCCAGCGCTGAGAGGGGTAGAGGGCACTGAATTATTGTCGGGCTTTAGTGGTTGGAATCCAGGGCTCCCCTTTTGGTAGGTGCCCAGGGCTTCAGCCCCTTTGACCTCTCTGACAGTCCAGCCCTGGTTGTATTGTGTACATCATACATACATGCAGGGGTTAAAGTAAGGGGGAACACCCCAGAATGCCATTCCAGGCCCCTAAAAATAGGGGAACGCTCCAGAATGCTGCATTCTGGGGGGGCAAATAGGGGGACGCACCAGAATGCTGTGTTCTGGGGGTCCCCTAAAAATAGAAGCAAGCAGCAGTGTGCTGCGGTGGAACACATTCCCCTGCCGGCTCGGGATGCCTGTGATGGGTGTGCGTCCTCCCCAGGTGCTGGGAATGGAGGGAAGGGGAGGCTGGGCTTGTTCCCACCAGCCTCAGCATCACCCCAGGCCAGGCAGGGAAATGCGTTCTGGTGCGGCATGCTCCTGCACGCATCTATTTTTAAAGTGCCACCCCAGTGTCCAGCAAAAAGCCAGACAAAATCAACTTTTTCATTACTGCCTGCCATGTACAGTGGTGGGGCAGGGATTGGGGGGGCAGTAGTTGGGGTGGTGGTAGGGCAGGTACTTGGGGGGCAGTAGTTGGGGTGGTGGTGGGAAAGGTATTTGGGGGGCAGTAGTTGGGGTGGGCAAAGGGGGCCCACACCAGCATGAAGGGGGGCCCTCATCAGCATGGGGGGCCCACACCAGCATGAAGGGGGCCACCAATTTAAAGGTTCCTGGGGCCCTCCAAATTATACTTTACCTCTGCAGACATGTATATATCCATATATCCTGTAACGTCTGGCATATCGAAAGATCACTTGATTTTATAACAAGACTGAATAGATGCAGATCGTGTTATAATGCACAAAATTTGGGAAAGAATCATGATATGTGCGACATTACTTACTTTAAAAAATATTATGACTTCTTCCTATTTACAATTTTTAAATCTATTTAAGTCAGTAAGTGGGTTACAACTTTCAGTCCAAATCTCTGACCTCAAGCACTAGGCTTTAGCTAGACCAGCTTAATGCCCTGGGCAAGCGTCTCCGACTAGACAAGTCCCCACCGGGGAGCCGTCTGGGGCTACTTCAGCAGAACAAACAAGTAGAGCCCTGCGTGGATACAAATAAGTGGATCCGTATCCGACCTCCATCCGCAAGAAATGGTCCGCGGATATCCGAGTTGTGTCCGCGGATATCCGAGTTGTGTCCGCGGATGCGGATATAATGCAGATATCCACATATTTGCAGGGCTCTAGCCCTGTGCAGATAAAAATATGTGGATCCGTATCCGCTGTGCATCCACAAGAAATGGTCTGCGGATATCCGAGTTGTGTCCGCGGATACGGATAGCAGGCGGATATCCGCGGATTTGCAGGGCTCTACAAACAAGATGTCCTGTGGCACTTTGAAATAACCAATTTATTTATCCCATGATGTTTCAGGAGAGAAAACCCCAATTCATGAGCTGCTGGCAGATGGGGAACAGAGGCATTGAGAGAAATCCCCATCTGCAAGCGTCTGCTGCGTGTAAACGCCCCGCCCGAGGCCGGAATGGGGCCGGGAATCGGTGCGGCCGGGCCCCGCCCACTCAGAGCTCCGCGCGCCCCGACAGCAGCTCGGCACCGCCCCCTGCTGGCCGCTGGCTTGCGGCGGGAGGGAGGGGCGGGGCCGCGGAACAGCACGTGACCCGCCTCTGTCCGTCAAGACTCGACCAAGCCCCGCCCCTCCGCCTGCAGTGTTCCGCGCGGCCCCCGGGGCAAAGGCTGCAGCCGCTGCACGGCCTCGGGGCCAGCTGGCGGGGCAGGGAGCGCAGACCCCTCTTCATCCAGTTTTGCAGCATGAGGCAAATGCAATAGTATCCAGACATTTCTGGCCCGCAGGTGACTCTCAAACTTGTGCTTTTGCAGGCCTAAATTAGGTGCGAACACACATCTCTGCACAACTTTGTCGAAGCTGCAACTGGGGCTGATTTCTCCCTCTGTGATGCAAGCAAGCAAGCAAGAAAAAATGGTGTGGCTGCGGGGAGGGAGGCAGCCTAATGTATATGCAAAACATAATTTTCACTTAAACCTTATTTTGAGAATTTACATCAGGGGTCGGCAACCTTTGCAGACCCCCGTGCCAGCCCTGCCCACAGCAACCTCAGTGGGTGCCAGGCGTGGGGCCAGGCCATTGGTTCAGGGGCAAGGTCAGCTTCCAGGTCCTGGCCTGGGCCACCTATCCCCGCCCCCGGCCACTGGGTCCTGCCAGAGGCACCTCTTGCCCCTGCCAGCTCCCAGCTCTGCAGTCGGAGCCAGGAGTGGGGGGAGACCTGCCCCGCTCCCCTCTAGCCCTGCCCATCAGGGGGTAGAGCCAGGTGGGAGCCAGCATCTGCCAGCCTGGATCCATGGCACTCGGCTCATGCTGCCCAGCCCCAGAGCACTCGGGGAGCAGCACCAAGGGAGGCGCCTGAGCAGCACTGATTGCCACTTCGGCATGGCTCCGGTGCCATTTTTGGCATGGGTGCTGGGAGTTGCTGACCCCTGGTTTACATGAAGTCTGAATGATGTAATGGTTTCCACTGGCCCTCTGCGTAGGAGTAAATGTCACCCAATAGCATGGAAACCAACTATAGAAACAGCTGCAAAATCCTGGACTAAAATTTATGGGGGCAAAAAAACCACCAATTGTTACACAAACCATAACCCATTTGTATCTGAAGAGAGCTCTTCCAATTTCATATACACCCTATCCATCTATGTGCCACACTGGTTCAGTGACTGTCATGTCTGAGTATGAGTAAAAATCTCTCTCCCTGCAAAGATACAGGACATGCAAAGAGATTAACATGACAGGAAAAAAAGATACGAGAGTCTGAGATTATATCATTGCAAAAGTGAATCCCTATGGCACTTCTAAAGGCTAACATTTTTCACCTGAGCTTTCACAGGTGAAGTACCACTTTGTCAGATGCCAGACTGAAGAAAACAGTTTAAAAAAAAAAACCAAAAAAACACCCAACACCTTACAGTATGGGAGGGAAAGATACTGTAAGGTTTTTGTCAATGTAAGTCTTCTCCACTCTGGCATCTAATTAAGTGGGACTTCAGCCCTGAAAGCTCATGCAAAGAATACATTTGTTAGTCTTCAAAATGCCAGAGGACTCCTTGGTTATTTTGCTGAATTAGATTGACACAGCTACCCTTTTGGAATGTTTTATACTGTGAATTAACTGCAACAAGAAAGGTACCATAGTGTTTTCTGACTTTGATTTAATTTCTGTACCACTGCAGTGACCTAAGACTTGCCATGTCACCAAAGATCTGCTTTTATAAGCCATATTAAGCAGACACGGTAAATGTAGAATAGGCTAGAAGAATATGCCTAACTTTAAAGTTAAAAAAGTAAATTACAACATGCGAGCAGTGCAGTTACTTGCTGTACAAAAGGTGACTCATTCCTGAATTTAAATTTACTAAATAGTCAAATATTTTTATTTGATGCAAGTGTTTAGTTATTTCCCATACATTCAGGTTATAACTAGAGCCCCGCATGGATACAAATATGTGGATCTGCATCTGCAAGAAATGGTCCATGGATATCTGTGTTGTACCCACAGATGCAGATACAGGCAGATATCCACATATTTGCAGGGCTCTGTGGACTGTATCCAATCTGCATCATCAAGATATAGTCTGCAGATATCCACATTGCATCTACGGATGCGGATATCCATGGATTTGCAGGGTTCTGGTTATGGGGTAGGTTCTAGCCAGGGATTTCCATGTTGTTGCAGTTGAAATAGTCTAATTTGTTCAAACAAAAAAAGCAAGGAGTCTTGTGGCACTTAAAGACTAACAGATTTATTTATCGCATGAGCTTTCGTGGGAGAATGTTCCACTTCATCAGATATTCTCCCATGAAAGCTCATGCGATAAATAAATCTAATAGTCTTTAAGTGCCACAAGGCTCCTTGCTTTTTTTGCTTTACTAGACTAACACAGCTTCCCCTTTGGAACTTTGTTCAAACAGTGGCATTAGCCCATTGAAAATGTAACCATGTATTGTACTACTTTGACTTTTTGGGGGCTACTGTGACTAACATATTGTCACCGCTTTGCCAAAAGACTGCAGATCTTGGAGCTTTGCAGGTCAGGTTCCTGAAGGAGGTGAAAGCACCAAATTGGGAGTCTAGGTATTTCCTTGGTGCAGCCTGTTTGTTTAGGATGAACACAAACATGAACACACACACAGGTTTTTGAACAGAGGTGAACACAAACAATGCACAGGCAATCAATCCTTGCTGCAATCTCAGCTCCAACAGCTGTGTCATAGAATCATAGAGTTAGAAGGGGCCACCAGGTAATCTAATCCCTCACCAAGATGCAGGATGTCTTGTAAACCATCCAGAGATCAGTGACAGAGATGATCAAAGGCATCAACATGGGCGAAATCCAACGGAACTGGGTATGTTTGTTGGGGACGGCAGGTGGGGGGAAATGCTTGAAAGGTTGTCATAAAAAAGATGGAAAAAAGTTGTTCTGTCTTGCCACAGAAGACAGGACAAGATGAAAACAAAGAGTTCAAACCACAGTATAGCAGATTTAGATTAAACTGCAGGAAAAGCTTCCAAATGATAAGAATAGTAGTACAATGGAACAGACTGTCTAGGGAGCCTGGGGAAACTTCTTCATTAGAGGTTTTCAAAAGGAAGCTGGAAAGCCACCTGCCTTGGATGGTTTACAACAACAAATCCTGAGTCTTGGTGAGGGATTAGATTACCTTGTGGTCCCTTCTGACCCTATGATTCTATGACATAGCTGGTGGAGTTGACATTGCAACAAGGATTGATTGCCTGTGCACTTGTTTTTCCCTAAGTGTAGCATTTTACATTTGTCTTTGTTGGATTTCATTGTGTTATTTACACCCAATCCTCCAATTTATTAAGAATCCTCTGAATTTTAACTCTGTCCTCCCACGTGTTGGCAACTCTCTCCACTCATGCCTTCCCCACGCTCCATCCCAGCTTTTTGTTTTCTGGAAATCTGATCAGTATGCTCTTCGTTCCTTCATCCAGGTTACTAACAGAACATAAACAAGGAATCCTGTGGCACTTTTAGAGATGAACACATTTATTTATCGCAAGAGTTTTTGTGGGAGAATCCCATTTTGTCAGACACATAACAGGTGCATGTGATGAAGTAGGATCCTGCCCATGAAAACTCAAGCAATATATAAATTTGTTAGCTCTTCAAAAGTGCCACAGAACTCCTTCTTTGTTTTGCTGAACTAGACTAACACAGGCCAGATTGAGGACCAGGTCCCAGAAAGCAATCCTGCCACCAAAATCAACTCTAGTAACAGAGATGAAAGCAGAGAGTGAACTCTTCTGCTGTTTGCGACCACTTCCTTAAAAAACCCCTCAAACCCATGATCAGACAGACAACAATGCTGTATTTCTTAAAACGTAACAGTGCACACAAGTTAAGAATAAACTTGTAAAATCATGGGTAACGGTGCTGTCTGGTCGCTCCCCCAAAACACTACCTTTTAAAGTTCCATCCTTTTGGCTTTTTATACATAGTGTTTTTACCAAACAATTATGCCAAACATGAACTTTTGTCTCTTTCATAATGGTAGGTCCATTATATAAAAATGAGTTTCCCTGCTTCTGACACCTGGGCTATGTCTACACGGGGAGTGCTTGTTTCGAAACAACACGTTTCGAAACAAGCTGTTTCGAAATAATATGT